>PVIA01006757.1:0-92695 GCA_004024845.1 Tonatia bakeri
GGGGGGGGTAAAACAGTTATTTTTTGAAGATACTATAAATATACATAGTAAAAAACTTAAGAAATCTGTAAGAAGAGATACCAGAACTTAAAAGTGAGAGAGCACAGAAGTTCAAAATAAAAAATTGTATCCTAAATATAATATAAACTATTGAAAGATAAAAATAAATTATACTATTAATAATAGTTTATAAGGCATGAGCTAGTTGTAGAAAAATTTAATAAAAAACCTGTGCAAGACTTGGTAATTAAAATATTAATATATTGCTGAGAGAAATACCATGTTTGTGAATTGAAAGATTCAACATTGTTGAGATCTCAATTGTCCCCAAATTGTTCTATAGTTTCAATGTAATCCCAGTCAAAATGTCTGCAGGCTTTTAAAATCTTTATTTGTTGGTAGAAATTGCGAAGCTAAAGGCAGAATTTGTAACTGTACAGATATAAAAAAGATCTATAATAGCCAAGAAAAATCTGAAAAAGAACAATATTGAAGGGTTTTACCATTTGATTTGAAGCCTTACTATAAACTAAAAAATCAAGACAGTGGTGTTGGCATAAAGACTGACATATGAATCAATAGAACAGAATAATGAGTCTAGAAAGAAACCCTTAATCTACGGTCAATTGCTTTTCAACAAAAGGGCCAGGTAATTCCACAGAGAAAGTAATCTTTTCCAAAAATGATGACAAATCTAAATGAGCCTTGACCATTTCCTTATGCCATTATAAAACAATTTCTTGAAATGGATTATACACCTAAAAGCTTATAATGTGTTACAAAAACTAAAAGTAAAATTCCTCCAGAAGAAATACAAGAAAATCTTCATAACACTGGAATGGACAATGATTTCTTAGATAAAATGCAAAATGTTCAAACCAAAAAAGAAAACTAACAAATTTGACATCATGAAAATCATGAACTTCTTTTGCAAAAGCACAATGAACAAAATGAAAACCAAGCCACAGAGTTGGAGAAACTATTTTAATACACAATATTTGAAAAGGACTTGTATCCAGAATATATAAAGAGGTCTTCTCAAAAATAGGACAACCAGCCCTAGCTGGGTGACTCAGTTGGTTGGAGAGTCATCCAATACACCAAAAGGTTGTGGGTTCAACCCCTGGTCAGGGAGCATACCTAGGTGACAGGTTCAAACCCCTGTTGGAGCACATATGGAAACAACAGATCGATGTTTCTCTCTCTCGCTTTCTCTCTCTCACCCCTCCCCTTTCCTCTCTGTCTAAAATCAATAAACATGTCTTCAATAACAATTAAAAAAATAGAACAACCAACTCAATAAAAATGGGAAAAAGATTTAAAGGATTTACAAAAGATGATATATAAACAGGTAATATACTTGTAGCCATATGCTCAACACCATTATTAGGTAGGGAAAGCAAATTAAATCCGTCTTGAAATGGCACTCACCCAGTTAGTTTCTGATAAGTACATTGCCTTTGGATTTGGGTTCCCATGTACATAATGTATCCCTTTTTCTGTTTTTAAGAATTTGTTACATCTTTGTATTTTTTAGCACTTGGACTATTTTGGGCTTTGGCATGTTTTCTTTATATTTATACATTTTGAGTGCTGACATCGAATCTGTAAGTTTATACCTTTTACCAAATTTATTGCTACCCCATTCTCTGTCTTTCTTCCTTATGAACTTCCTTTCCCTTTATACATACAGGTCTTTTAATATTGTCTCACAGGTATCAGAGGTTATTTTATTTCAATTTATTTTCTCTCAGATTTCTATGAACCAATCTTCAAGTTTACTATCTCTTTCCTCTGTCATTTTTATCCTGTTCTCTTAAGATTATGCAGTTAAAAGCTTTATTTTATCTATTTTATTTTTCAGTTGTAGAAAATTATACATAATTTTATTTAACTAATAAAATTGTTTCAATAGTTAAAACATAATTGATTTATTTTCTATTTCTCTTCTGAGAGTTTATACATTTTTTAGTCACTCCAAGTGTATTTTCATTAAAAAAACTTTTAATTGTTGCTTTAAAGACCTAACCTGACAAATCTGATATTTAGGTTTCTTGATGTTGGCTTCTTTGTTTGGTTGTTTTTCACTTAGGATTCCACTCATCTGTGGAATCTAATGAACAAACTGAACTAACAACCAAAACAGAGACGACTCATAGACAGAGAGCAGGCTGACAGCTCTGGGGTGGGGGTAGATGGGAGGTGCAGGGACTGAGCCAAAAGGGAAAAGGGTTCATGGGCTCAGACAACAGCATGGTGACTGCGGGGTGGGCAGTGGGTGGAGGTGGAAGAGGGTACAAGGGGGATCCATGGTAATAAAAATACAATAAAAAATAAACTATTGGAATAATAAAGTAAAAAATAAAAATAAAAAGAGGAGTCATAGTTATAGAGTCATGACCAAGGTCACACCTTCTCCTTCCTCTTGACGAGAGAAAATGTTGGTCGTACTTTCCCGGCCCCTCATAAGTTGGGTGACTTTGGACTTTTCCCTGGACTTTGAGAATGGGAAGCTGTGAAGACTCTGGATACGGTTATATTCCTCTGAAGAGGGCTGATGTTTTAGTTCAGTTGGCAGTTCAGTTAATTAGACTCAGACTGCACATTTGCTATCACTTTGGGGGGAGGCAGTTTAAATCTGTTCTTCAAGTACCAGCTGCAGGTTCCTGGACTCGAGCAGGGTTCAGGGGTCAGTCAGAGAACTGGAAAGAGTTTACACACAGAACTTGGAATTTCTCTTTTAGACTGTCTCCTCTTCAGGATTCTCTTCGTGTTCTGGTGGCTGCAGTTGCTCAAGTTTACCCTGTTTCTTCAGATTCGAAACAGATGAACTTCCTGCTCCAGTGCTAGCTACCGACCCCACGCTGTGTCCTGAGCTGACCAAACCAGGAAACTCAACGTGTACAGGACCCTTCCTCCTACTGAACTCTTCCAAAATCTTCCCACTTTTATTCACTCTCTAGTACTCTCAGGTAGCTTGTGTGTGTGTGTGTGAAAACCAAGAAACAATGCACTAAGGTGTGGGTTAGCATTATGGACAGCTGTGAATTAATGTCTTTGATAAAATCTGTAAAATATGCTGGAGAATTGTCTCACGAAGACCTGGGGAAGCTGAGAATTTATCCAATGAAATGGTGGACTCATTGGTTAGAAGACACACCTGGATGTATTAATTCCTGGCATTTTCGGACTGTCCCATGGTCAAGGCTGTGTAAATTCTCATAGCACCAGAAAGTGGCTTGCAGGCAGAGAAATGTGGGAGGGGTAGGGAAGCTTGTCAGGGACTGTCAATTGCTAGGACAGGTGGATGGAGGGGTGGGCCAAGCAGTGAACGTCACTAGGAGCCGCTGCACGCACGATTCTATGGGGGTTTCTAAGTAGACAATTGCATTATCTGTGAAAACAATGCTAGTTTTAATTATTTTTTCTCAATCTGCATTTTTTTAACTTTTTTCTTCTTGTCTTATTTTACCAACTAGGACTTCCAGTATGATGCTGAGTAAATGGGATGAGAGAAGAAATTCCTTGCCTTATTCCTAATATGAGGGGAGAAAGTGTCCAGTTTCTCACCATTTGGTGTGATATTAGCCATAGATGTTTTGGTAGATTTTTTGTCAGGTTGAGAAAGCTCCAGTCCTAGTTTGCTGAGAGGTTTTTTTTTTTTAAATCATGAATGGGTGTTGGATATTTAAAATGCTTTTTCTATATCTATTGATAGGGTCACATAATTTTTCTCTGTTAGCTTATTAATATGCTAGATAACATTGATTCTCAAGTGTTGAACTAGTTTTGCATACTTGGGGTAAATCTTACTTGGTCATGGATATGTAACTCTTTTTATACGTTGTTGGATACAATTTGCTAATACTTTGTTGAGAATTTTTGTGTCTATGTTCAGGTGGGGTACTGGCCTGTAGTTTTCCTTTCTTTAACATCTCTGTCTGGTTTGTTGTTAAGGTAATAATTCTGGCCTCACAGACTGAGCTAGGAAGTGTTTCCACTGTTTCTACAGTATTTTATAAATTTTCTTGAGCAAAATTGGCCTAATTTCTTCCTTAAATGTTCAGGAGAATTCACCACTGAAACCATCTCAGTCAATGCTTTTCTTTCTTACAAAGTTATTAGCTATTGATTTGATGCCTTTATACTTTTTCTGGAAAGCCAAACATTGGATAATTGGAACTGAGATAGTCTAAGGTCTCATGTCCATCTGCCTAGGATTTGGGTTGTGTTTAAAGCTGGCTTCACTATAGCTATGAGAGGGTCATATTCCTCCGGTACCGTTTTTGTTTATTTATCTCCCTTAGGGTCTTTGTGTATCCCAACTCCTCTTCGAGTGGGATATGTGTCTTACAGCTTTTTCAGCTGTTCTCTGCTGTCACTCTGCTAGAGCCCTGTTAATGGGGTAGCAATGTGTGTGTGGGGGGCGTTCCACAATTGTAGGGTTGGAGCTCAGTCTTCCAGTGTTCTGTGACCCCTGGCTGTGACTTTCACTCCCCCACCACCTTCCTGGCCTTGTGTGAGGCAAGAAGGCTAGAGGCTGCTAGAACTGGGTCAATGTCCTAAGTAGGATAATCTGGAGAGTAGGCCTTCCTACTGGAGAATTATCTTGCTGTATTTCAAAGTAGATGCTTTTCCCTTTCAGAGACAAGACAGGGTTTTTCTTGGGACTTTACTGGTAGAATCTAGTAGGCTCCAGGAGGTAGAACCTATGAAAATGTGCACTTCCCCCCAATCCTGCAGCATCCCTTGGAATTTCTAATTCTCATGCTAGTCTACATTTGGCAACCAGCCATCTGTTGAAATGACCATTCAGATGTTCCTGCCAGTTTATGGCTCAATGATGTCACCCAGGACGAGCTGTTGTCTGCTCTGATTCTCTCTGTCTGCCTGTCTCTGATTTGCTGTAGCAGTACTCATTTGCCCCATGTACTCAAGTCTCTGGTGGGCCCAGTGATAACCAGATTGTTCTTTTCCCATTGTAAGTGTGGGAATGGTAACTTCTAAGCTATTTGCATGTGGGAAACTCCCCTTATGTTTTCCATTTTTTATTTGCTAACAAGATTCTATTTTACACTCTAAGCCTTTACTGCTATTTCTTGAAAAGAAAACACTTGACTTGCAGTAAATAAATGTGCATAACAATTAGAATTCAAATTAAAATTTTAATTATATAAACTATTAATAGGGAAGTATTAATAGGGGAGTATTTACATAAATCATGGACTAGTCATGCAGAGTAATATCACACAGCTGTGAAAATATGAGACAGATTTGTGCTTTGATAAGAGATGATCGCAGTGTGCATAGCTAAGTAGGAATACAGGAAGATTTGGTAGTGTGCTGTGTTCCCATTTGTGTGGTATAGGGGGCACATGCATGTCCCTGGGGTGGAACGAACTTTGAGAGGATGAATAGGGAAATGGTAATGGGATTGTTTTGAGTGAAGAACCAAGGAACTGAGGCTTTAAAGTTGGGTGGAGATCTTTTCTCATGATACACCCTTTTGTGTCATTTGATTTTAACACATTGTTTTAAAAAAATAAAGCTAACTTAAAAATGACAAAAACCAACTTGCCTAAAATTCCTTTAATTTTTCAAAATATAGCCTGTTCATTGGATTAACGAAATTTGGTCCCCTGACCTTACTCATCTTAAGAGATAAAATGATGAAAACGTCCTTCTACAAAGGACAAGGCATCTGAGAAGTTATCAGACAGAACGTGGCCAGAGTTTGCAAACAAAGAGAGCAGAGCCTAGACAGGGGAGCTTTCAAACAGACACTGAGAGACTTCAGAGCACTGTGTCGTTCCCGTGTCACTAGCTGGAAAGAGGGATGCGCCGGCAGCAAAGAGCTATTGATCAGAGCAGCTGCAGATCAGAGCTAGTTTGCAGAGAGTAGGTGTGAAGTGACAATCATAATTAACTAGGGGCCTGGTCTTCCAGGGGGGTGTTTGCTCATTAGACTGCAGCGCACGGTAGTTACCAGTTCTCACTGCCTGACTGCAACAGCGGTTTATCCCTCCCGTTTTTCAAAATATTTCTGGAACTTTATTCTTCATGATACCATCAGTGACCAGAGATAATAGGTGGTATTCTCATTTTCAAAATTCATTTGTAGTAACAGTATCAAAAGCCTGAGGAAGGCTTTAGAAATATCCTAATCACACACTAACAGTCATAAACCTGTGACTTTGCAGCCGGCCGAATCCAAATCTCCCTATACACAATATGTGTAATACATAAAATTAAACATGGGGTATAATAAAACTACAGGTGACTCATGATTTCAGTGCTACATTAGTAGGAAACAGAGAATACTACGACCTTCAAATAACCTCTGAGAAAAATAAATTCTAAATTGCAACAGAGCTGCACTGGCGCTTTAAACCTGAGAATGTGGAAAGGAAGAAATGGAAACTTTCAGCCATCCTTTGTCAAAAAAATGGAGAGGAGAGAGAGAAATTTAGATCAAATGCAGACAAGGTCATCCCAGAAAGAGAAAAATATCCCTGTCTCAACACCAGGAACGGGAATATGCCACTTTACACGACAAAGAGGGTTTTGCAGGTGTGATCAGGGATACGGAATCTGCTATGGGCACCTTCCCCTGGGACACCTGAGTGGGCACAGAGTCCGCAGAAGGGAGCACCCTGTGCTGGCTGCAGTTGTACAGGGCAGGGCAGAAGTAGGTTCATAGCTGTGAGTGCACAAAACACAGTGTATTCTAGTATTTATTAATCATTGTGTCATTTTCCTTATGAACAACTGTGCACCTACCTTTGCCCCACCCTGTGTAGAAAGATATGATGGGGCTGCCTTTGGAGGTGGCGGAAAAGGGCCATTCCTCCTGCTGGGAGTTCAGGAGTCCTCTGAAAGCTGGAAAAGGCAAGGATACAGATTGTTTCCTGGAGCAGCCAGAGCAAACCTTGCCCTCTCTGCACCTGGATTCTCGTGTAGGAGAGGCCAGTTTTGGATTTCTGAACAATCACCTGATCAAGAATGTTAGTGAGGATGTGAGGAATTAGGACTCTCATACGATGCAGCTGGGATGCACACTGGTAAGACCCTTAGGGAAGGGAAAATGGCAGCAAATGCAAAGTGAAAAACTACATGGCATTCACATTTTGGGCTGGCAACACCATCCTGGTCGTTTATTCTAAGGCTCTGTCTCCCACAATGTAAAAGTACGTCTGCACAAGTCTGCTTGTTGCAGTCTTTAAAGATAAAAGTTGAATATATCAGAACACCTTGCCAAGGCCACCCATAAAAAGCTGCGGGTTGAACGGGCAATAGAAGGCCCACGTGACAGAATCCTCTGCGGACGCTGTAAAAGGACAATGTTCTCTACCATCAGGTATAGAGCAATTTCCAAGAAACTGAGAACAGAAAAGCATCTAGAGTATGCTAACTTCTGGTTAGGAAAATATGAAATTATACATGTCTTTGTTTATTTTACAAAATGATTCATAAGAAAGATAAACTGGAAATAAGATTAACAACCTACAGGAGAGGCTGGGACGGAGGGGCCGATAGCATGAGGAGGGCAGCTCTTCCAAGTGTAGCTTTTAGAGTTTGGGTTTCTTGGAACCATGATCATTGTGTACACACGCAAAAGATCCACACAATTAAAAAATGAATAAACAGTTGGATATAACTATTTCAAATGAATAACAGTACTGCATGGAAAGGAGAGGAAACTTAATCTCAGTAGTTTTTGAGGTTAATATTTTCAATCTATGCCTTCACATTAAAGAGTTTTAAAACTTATAAATAAGCCCTGGCTGGTGTAGCTCAGTGGATTGAGCGCGGGCTGTGAACCAGGCATCGCAGGTTCGATTCCCAGTCAGGGCACATGCCTGGGTTGCAGGCCATGTCCCCCAGCAACCACACACTGATGTTTCTCCCTCTCTCTCTCTTTCTCCCTCCCTTCCTTCTCTAAAAATAAATAAATAATATCTTAAAAAAGAAAAAAAAAGAAGATAAAAAAATACTTATAAATAAATATCGAGCTCCAGGTAGTAGCTTTTTTTGGAGGGGGTTCACTGTTTGCTATGGGTTAACAATTGTTAACTACTTTCTGTATATTTGATGACTGGACAATCAGGTAAATATATTGTGTATGATGTGAGTTAGATTTCTCATCGTCAGATGAAGGGGTTCAGGTACAGAAAGGGGGAAGGCTCGAATGTCTCTCCGTGGTTGGTAGCTTGTCACTGGAGTTTTAGTGTGAACTCAATTTTATATGCATTGGGTATGTGTGTGTGTGTGTGTGTGAGGTATTCATTTCATTATATATGTATCAGGTATATATATGTGTATATGTATGTGTGGGTGAAGCATTCATTTCATTATATGTACTCATTATTTATGTATATGTATCTTTGTGTATGTGTTGTTTTAATCACTTATTTATTTCTAAACATGAACTTTTGATTAGTCACTCAGTTGGAAGACAGTAGCAAAAGGTATATTTGTACATATATGACATAAGATTATGTTTTTATCCTTGTTATATTTTCCCTTAAGCAATATTCACCAGCATTTGTATTGCTTAATTAGGGAGATATAATCTGGTGTGCCTAGAGAATGGGAAAAACAATTTTAGGATTAAAAAGTATATGCCATAATGGTTTGAGTGAGTAGCTGAGAATTGATTTCATGCATTTGTGATCATTGACATCACAGGGAATTAATTAATCTTAGTTATATAGTTGCTTAAAGTTTGTAATTTAAAAATACCCAACAACATTGATAAAGTCTAGTTCTTTATCATATGTTGAGAAAATTAATTATATTTGGCCAAATACGATTACCCTAAGTCATGACTAAGCACTAAAACCATCAAGAAAGATAATGTTCGCAAGGGGCCTGCATTTGTGATAACCATTTGTGAGAGCATATTTCACAGGCAGAGACAAAGTGCAATAGCAGCTTTATGGGTTCTGCAGTAAAACAGTAAAATAGGGACGAGCCTTGGGCTGGAACCAGGAGTCTGCCTGCGGTCTCTGTGTGTCTTTTATGAAGCCATTTAATCATCCTGTAACTTAAATTCTTCAAGACAGAAATGCCTGTCCCAGGTTACCTGTGGTGATTTGTATGTGGTCAGGCACGTGAAAAAGTCTGGTGATGGTAAGACATTACTCAAACACTGATTGCCAAGGATGTGCTTATCTGCTCCATTTTAAATGAGAGTTTGGCAGCTTGAATCCCTCCTGTCAGACTCTCACTGCCTGCACGGTCAGCTCGTAGCAACGCAGGGCAGCTTCTCACTGCTGTGCTTGCTGATTCATTTCCTGAACATATAAGGAGATGAAAAGATAATTTATTCTACTTTTATTGATTGCTGAATGCCTCGGAGTTTTAGAAAATAAAAATTTAGAGAAGATTAATGCATTTTTCAATGCCTAGGAGGTTCTACTTGGTCAGCTTAAAGTACGGGGAGCCAAGTCTCAATATTCGTTAAGATTTAAAAACATGGCTCAGGAGAAACAGCACTTTTATGATATTATAAAGATTGCAGTACCTTCTGGGCGTCCCAGTCAGTTGTAGTTTTACAGTCTTGTTTAAGAATTATAGCCATTACCTGCCTGATGACTTATTTTCCAGCATTTAGAAATAAACGAACATTGAGTCATCCTTCTCAAGGTTAATGGCTATGTCAAAGCTAGTCCTCAATACCTGGCACGAAAAAGTCATGGGACTGTGTTGTGCAGCAGGTCTCTGAAATGTCCTCATCTTGTTTGACTGTGACTCCGTCCCCGTCCCAAAACTCCCCATACCCCACCCCCCACTGCTTCCCTGGTAACCACCATTCTGTTGCCTCCTGTACCTTTGACTGTGTGTACTGTGTTTTCTTGATCCATTCATCTGTCAGTGGCCATTTAGGTTTCTTTCTGGTGTTGGCTATTGTGAATAAGGTTGCAATGAACATGGGGGTGCAGATATTTTTTTGAAATCCTGATTTCAGTTTTTTGAATAGATACCCAGAAATGGGATTACTGGCTTATATGGTAGTTCTGTGTTCAATGTTTTTGAGGGATCTCCATACTCCTTTTCCATAGGTAGTGCCTGTAGTTAACAATAAGGTATGGTTGTTAACTAAAATTTTCTTAGTAAGGTAAATCTCACGTTAAGTGATCTTATCACACAAAAGCAAACAAAGCAAAACAAAACAAAAAAACAGAGGGATGCAAGGAAATTTATGGTAGTGGTTTATGTGTTTATTACCTGGACTGTAGTGATGGTAACACCAGATTATATAGATTAGTTACATGAAATTTTTGTATACTAATTGTATCTCAATAAAGCTGGAAAAAAATTCTTGGGAGTCAAGTTCTCAAATTTTTATATTCTCATTATTCAGATTTCCCCAGGAGTGTCATAAGCAGAAATGTGTGTATTTGAGGGACCCCAAATCCCCAGAGGTCATCTGTTTAGGTTATTATCCAAAGTGACCACCCTCTGAGATGATGCAGGGGCTTTTGCTAGCCTCACATTATATTGTGTTGGGCCTTTTGAGACATATTTTGGAGCAAGATTATTTTGTTTTTCTTCACTTAGGGCAGAGAGGAAGGACTTTTGTATTTTAGGAAATGGTTTTTATGTAGTTTTAAATAATAATTTATATGGTTTTGTGCCTCGTAATAACTCTGTACCTTTAGAAAGGCTGTAGAACAGATCACCAATAAGGAGACTTGGTCAGAAATGTCAAGACCTGCAGAAGCAGATTAAATCAGTCGTCCCTCAGTCATTTCTAGGGCCACTGCCATCTTCGTCCTAGAAATCTTGGTGGTATAATGAATGTTGAATAATTTCATGAAAAGTCATCATGATCACATCTCGGGATACTTATTTTGAAAGGTGAGAGAGTGTGCGCGCCTGCCCAGAAGAGGGGATGCCTGTGCGAGCGAGGGTGATCTGGCCTTTTGAGCTCCTGGCCTGGGCGCTCTCAGTCACCGTGGTGGCACAGACGCAGCTCAGCTCACGATCTCTTCAAGGCCCACCACTTTCTAAAAACATTTTCCCTTATTTTATCATGGAAAATCAAATTACTTAATCTGCCTAAACTTGCATAACCGTGGAATTGTGAGAATTAAATGCATAATGTACATAAGGCACTTAGTTCAGGGTTTGTTAAATAACAAGTGACATGTTGTGAATCTTCATGGCAGCGGATGATTGAGTCACTCCACCAGCATTGCAGACCTGCTGTGTCAAATTCCTGTTTATTTTTATAATATAATAATGATGATGATGATGATATAATGATAGTCTATTGGCTAAAGTTTAGCACAGACTATGTGCCAGGCACTATTAAATGAAATTTTTATTAGTTACAGTAACTTGCAGAGGGAAATTTTAGGAAATTCTTTGTTATCTCAGTGGAAGAGATAAGAACCATATGAAAAAGAGGATAAAATTATAGGTGGGAAATAAGCTGTAAACATAAAAACAAACAAAGGATGATTCGCTAGAAAGAAAAATGAATAGATAAGGGAAAACTGAAAGGAAACTGAATACCAGCAGAAGTTAATGTGCATGAAACTGGGGGGCTAGGAATGTTCTCATGAGGTGCCCTTGGCCTTAGAGAACCGTGTACTTCAGTCCTGTCTCCAACCCGGCTGAGCACAGGCCGGTCAGGCAGTGATGGTGTAGGTGGGAAGATGGGACAGTAACCTGGGATAAGCAGCATGAGGCCACAGGAACATAATTTTGTATTCAGTAAAATTCACATAACATAACATTTACCATTTGAACCTTTTTAAAGTGTGAGATACAGTGGGTTTTACTATATTTACAATGTTGTGTAATCATCACCACTATTGTATTCCAGAACATTTTTATTACCCCCAAAGGAAACCACATGCCTCCTAATTTGCCCTCCTCCCACCCCCTGGAAAGCACTGATCTACTCTCTTTTTCTGTGAATTTATCTATTCTGGACATTTCATATAAACAGAGTCAGACAACACCTTGTATTTTTTGTACTAGTGGTCTGGCTTCCTTCACTTAGCATGATGCTCTCAAGGTTCATCTGTGTTACAGCTGTGTTGGGATTCCACTCCTCTTTGGGGCTGTAGAACACGTCACTCCACGGGATGTGGTTTGTTTATGCATGCATCAGGAGATGGGCGTTGGGTTGTTGCCAGTCTTCAGCTACTGTAAAAAATATTGCTGTACATTGAACATTCCTGTACAAGTTTTTGTGTGAAAATATGTTTTCATTTCTCTTGGGTAAATACGTAGGAGTGGAATTTCTGGGTCACATGGTAACTCTGTCCACCTTTTTGAAGGACTGTCAAACTTTGCCCCAGTTGCAGCTCCATGTTGCAGCCCCACCAGCAGCGCCAGAGGGGTCCAGTTTCTCCACACCCTTGCCAGCGCCCGCTGTTTGGTGAAGCCATTCTAGGGGTCTGCAGTGGCATCATACTGTGGATTTGACGTGTATATTATGTTTTAGTGAGTTGAAAAGGGGTTGAGCATCTTCGCAGGGCTTACAGCCTGTATCTGTTCTATTTCTTCTTCAGTGAAATGTTTATTCAAGTCTTTTGCTCATTTTTAAATTGTACTGTTTATCTTTCTATTGGTGTGTTATAAACATCCATAGTATATTCTAGATACTAGGCCTAAATCCTGTCACTCACAAGATTTACGATACTATGTGATTTGCAAATATTTCCTCTCATTTTGCATGTTGTCTTTTTACTTTTTTTCATAACTTTTTTAAAGTTTTTTTTTATTTAAATGAATGTTCAAGTACAGTTTTCTCCCCTTTACTCCCAATCAAGCCCTCCCACCCCCCCTCCCTACCTTCACTTTCAAGAATGAAAACATTGCCTAGTCCAAGGTCACAATGATTTACAAATAGGTTTCCTCTTAAGAATTTTATAATTTTAACTCCTATATTTAGCTCTTTGGTCCATTTTGAGTTAGTCTTTACAGTACATGGTGTGAACTAGGGATCCAAATTCGTTATTTTCATGTGACTATTCAATGACCCCAGCCCCACTCATTAAAGAGACACTCCTTTCCCCAGAGTGTGTGTGTGTGTTTCTGCTTCATTGATCTTTATGTCTATCCTTATGCCAGCGCCACACTGTTTTTATTACTGTAGCTTTGTGGTAAGCTTTGAAATCAGAAACTGATTTTTTTCCCACCTTTTTTTTCTCTTGCAAAATTGGAGACCCTAGAATTGCCACATAAATTTTAGGATCAGCTTCTCCATTTCTGTAAAAAAAAAAAAAAAAAAAAGCAGTTGGAATTTTGATTGAATATGGACATAAATGTGGGGAGTTTTGCCATCTTCACACTAAGTTCCAATCCATGGACATACATGAGATATTGTTCCATTTGTTTATCTACAAAGGAGTTCCCATAAGACTATCAGCCGATTTCTCGAAAGAAACCTTGTAGGCAAAAAGGGACTGGAAAAAAGTTTTTGAAGTCATAAAAGACAAGGACCTACATTCAAGATTATTCTATCCAGCAAAGCTATCATTTAAAATGAAAGGGCAGGTAAAGTGCTTCCCAGGTAAGGTCAAGTTAAAGGAGTTCATCATCACTAAGCCCTTATTATAGGAAATGTTAAAGGGACTTATCTAAGAAAAAGAAGATAAAACACATGTATAGTAAAATGACAGCAAACTCACAATTATAAACAATCACACCTAAAACAAAAATGAACACAAACTAAGCAAACAACTAGAATAGGAATAGAATCACAGAAATGGAGATCACATGGAGGGTTATCAGCAGGGAAGGGGAAGGGGAAGAATGGGGGAAAAGGTACAGGGAATAAGAAGAGTAACTGGTATGTACAAAATATCAGGGGGAGGCCAAGAATAGTATAGGAAATATAGAAACCAAGGATCTAATATATATGACCCATGGACCTGAACTAATGGGGGGAGGATGCTGGTTGGAGGGCAGTGCAGGGCGAAGGGGAATAAAGGGGAGAAAAAAATGGCACAACTATAACAGCATAATCAAGAAAATATACTTAAAAAATAAAAAAAACAGTGTTTTCAGTGTAGGAAGCTTGTACTTCCTTGGATAAATTTATTTTTAAATATTATATCCTTTAAGCTATTGTAAGTAGAAGTTTTCTTATTTTTATTTTTAATTATCCATTGCTGGTATACAGAAATACAATTGATTGTACTGATACAATGAATTGATCTTGTGTCCTGCAACTTTCCTGAACTCATTTATTAGCTCTAGTTGGGTGTGTGTGTGAATTCTTTAGGGTTTTCCATGTGTAAGATAATGTCATTTGCAGGTAAAAATAGTTTTGCTGCTTCTTTTCCTATCTGGATGCCTTTTGTTGCCTTTTTTTCCTTCTCTTGCTCACTTGCGCTGGCTAAAACTTTCAGTAAAATACTGAATAGAGATGGTGAGAGTTGGATCCTTGTTTTGTTTCGTATCTCAGGGGATACATTTTTAGTCTTTTGTCATTGAACATGATGTTAGCTGTGGCATTTTCACAGATGACCTTTACTACATTGAGGAAGTTCCCTTCTGTTCCTAGTTTGGTGAGGTTTTTAAAAACAATTATGAAAGGGTCTTGGATTTTGTCAAATGTTTTTTCTGTTTCTACTGAGGTATTCATGTGCCTTTTTTCCTTAATTCTTTAATATGTTGTATTACATTGTTTGACTTTCATATATTGAGCCAAGGCTTTATTCTTGGGATAAATTTCACATGGTGATGGTGTAGAATCATTTTAAAAATGAGACTGCATTTCATTTGCTAGTATTTTGTTTAGAATTTTCTATATTAACAAAGGATATCAATCTGTTGTTTGTGATAATTATTGTTTTTTTGGTCTGGTTTTGACATCAGCATAATACTGGCCTTCCATTGTTAAAAATAAGTGAGGAAGTGTTCTCTCCTCTTTTATTTTTTGAAAAATTTGAGAAATATTGGTGTTAATTCTTCTTTAAATTTTGGTAAATTCCACTTGTAAAGTCATCTGTTCCTGAGCTTTTTTTGTTGAAAGTTTTTGAGTAGTCATTAGATCTATTCACTTAAAGGCTTAGTACACTATCTATGTTTTCTTGAGTTTGTTTTTGTAGTTTGTGTGTTTCTAAGTATTTGTTCATTTCATGAGGTTATCTAATTGGTTGGCATGTAGTTATTTACAATATTATTTTATAATCCTTTTTATTTCTGTAAGATAGGTTGGAAGGTCTCTACTTTTATTCCTGACCTTGTTAATTTGAGTCTTTTCTTCTTGTCCAGTCTAACTAAAACTTTCTTAATTTTGTTGATCTTTTCAAACAATGAACTTTTGATTTTGTTGATCTCTATTTTTTAAATCCTTTATTTTGTTGACATCCTCTCTAGTCTTTTTAACTCCCAACTTCTTTTTGTTTTGAGTTTAGCTTACATTTTTCTCCCTCTTTTTTAAGGTGGAAGTTTAGGTTAGTTATTTAAAACTGTATTGTTTTAATTGTAAAAATGTTACTAGTTATTGCTTGTGAGCAATACTTTAATTGCATATGGAATTGTTTTATGCTGTGTTTTTGCTTTTGCTTGTCTTAAAGTATTTTCTAATTCTATTGCGATATATACTTTGACTGGTTATTTAGGAGTGTGCCATTTAATTTTGTTATATTTGCAATTTTTCCAAATTTCTCTAGGTTGTTGATTTCTGATTTCATTCATTGTGGCCAGAGAACATAGCTTATATGCTTTTAATCTTTTAAAATTTTTTGAGATGTGCTTTGTGGCCTAATTTATGGTGTATTTTGGAGAATGTTTCATGTGCATTTGAGAAGAGTGCGTATTTTTCTGTCATGGGATGGATGTTCTACAGATCTCTCATAAATTCAGTTGGATTACAATGTTGTTTGAGTCTTTTATTTCCTTGATTTTTCTATCTTGTTGTTATGTCCATTATTAAAAATAATGTGTTGAAGTCTCAGATAAGTACTGCTCAATTGTTGGGAACCACCCTGCCTGGTTTCAGAAGCTGTAACCCCCCATGGCTAAGGCTGAATGAGAGATCTTGGGACCCTAAGCCACTAAGGAGACAAAGCTTATCTCCCTGGCAGGGGCGCCGCCTCTGCCCCCTTTACTTCACCCTGCTCGGCCCCAAGTGGATGACCAGTTAGCCAATGATGGGTAAGATTCCTCAAGGGAGGGACAACCTAAGACAGACATGGTCATGAAGGGGCCCTCAGGGAAAGACTTGGGGTGAGGCTATAGAAAAGGGGGGTGATAGACCCTTGCCCCTCGGCTTTGACATAGCCTGAGTCCTCATTCTGACTGTGAGAAGTTTCCTAATCTCTTGGCTGCCTTACTTCCCCCACCTGACTTAGGCCTGAAACAATGCCAGAGGCTGTGCAGCCCTGGGCAGGAACAGGCAGTTCCCCGGGGCGATCAGGGCTAAGAAAGAATGCACAAAATCCTGTGAAAACTGCTTTGCTAAGAATGCCCTCAATTTTCTGATAAGGGTCCAAGTATGAAAAGAGTTTGTTTCCCAAAGTTTTATAGCCCTTTAGCTAACTGACGCTGACTCAGAATAAGCCCTCGTAGTTCTTTGTATGCTGTCTGTTGTTTTCTGACAACGATTGATGAGCTTTACCTGTATTCCTGTGCAAATTGAACCCAGTAAAAGCCCGTTGAGGAAAAGGCTCCCCGCCCTTCTCCTTTGAGAGATGGGCCATCTTTCCTCCCCAAGCAGATCATGTCTTGGTAGACTTATGCTCATCTGTGACAGATGGCGAGGGGTGTCTCTGTGGGTGCAGCCCCCCACCCACACTCAATGATTTCTTTATACCTTCATTCAGTCAGATTGACTCTTGTATTTTAGGTTTATGTTGTTAAATGTATGTATATTTGTAATTATTGTATCTTTTTGACAGATTGACTCCCCCCACCCTCAACTGAGCATATTTTTTTCATTGCTTTTAGAGAGAGGAAGGAAGAGAGTGGAACCCTGATGCAAGAGAGAAGCATCAACCAGTCACCTCCCCTATGTGCCTGAACCATGGATCCTACGCACCTAGACTGGGTTTCAAAACCACAACCTACGTATGTGCCCTGACTGGGAATTGAACCTGCAACCTTTTGATTATGGGACAACACTCCAACCAACTGATCCATGCCAGCCAAAGATTGACATTTTTTATATTTCATAATGTCCTTTATTTTTTTGTCACTGACAGGATTTAGGACCCAGGAACAGCTAGACAGATGTCTTCTTTCCTGTGGGAATTTAATAGGCTACCTAATATTAACATTCACATTGGTCCCTGAGCGACTGGATTCATCTCTGGCTGACTCAGGCTGCCTAATATTATCAAAGGACTCTTTTAATTTCTTGCTAGATCATGAGGAAAATTCCAAATTGGTTTTATAAAATACTAGAGCTGATGAGGTGTGTGGGTGAAAATTTCATGGAGTGATATTATGCCTCTTTCTTCACTGTTGAATCCAGTTATAAGATCTTTTTTTTCCTGCTCTACAACTTTGGTACCACTGATGATCTTCCTTTGATAAGAAAAGAATATTAATTATAAAATAATGAAAACTGTATCTAATAACAGAAGGAAAAATACACATCTGTTGTCTTAGAAATGTGGACCCTGTTAGACTGAGGACCCTTTGCGTTGAGAATCCTGATGGTAATGATCTAAGAAGATGTCGGGGTGGAGATGCACTGGGAGGTGGAGCCTGGAGAAAGCTGCACTGAGATGTATATGGGTGAGGCAAGAGTGGGAAAGCAGGGAGGAAAGCAGAGCTGTGATAATGAGGTGCCATGTGGGGTGATTTTTTCAGTCGACGGTCTCTAGAGGTGAAAGGGCCAATTATCAACTGGAAGCTCTTTGCATTTCCTGCAAGATAGACCCCCAATCTCTACTTCACAATTATTTAAAAAAAATTTATTGACTTTATTGGGGCACATTGGTTAATGAAATTATATAGGTCTCAGGGGTACAATTCCATAATATGTCATCTCTATATTGTACTGTGTGTTCACCACCCCAAGTCAAGTCTCTTTCCATCACCATTTACCCCCCATACCTTCTTCTACCTCCCCATCCCCCTTTCCCTCTGGTAGTCACCACACTGTTGTTTGTGTCTGTGAGTTCTTTCCTTTGTTTAATCCCCTCACCTCTTTCTCCAGCACCCTCACCCCTACCCCTCTGACAGCTGTCAGTCTGTTCTCTATGAGTCTATTTCTGTATTGTTTGTTAGTTTTTGTTCATTAGATTCCACATATGAGTGACATCATATGGTATTTGTCTTTTCTGACTGACTTATTTCACTTAGCATAATGTTCCTCAGGTCCACCCATGCCGTCACAAAGTGTGAGATTTTCTTCCTTCTTACAGCTGTGTAGTAATTATGTGAATGGACCGCAGTGTTTGACCCACTCATCTACTGAGGTGCGCTTGGGCTGCTTCCCAGTCTTGGCGATTGTAAATAATGCTGCAGTGAACATGGGGGTGCACATATTTCTTTCGAATTAGTGTTTTGGGATTCTTTGGATATATTTCCAGAAGTAGAATCACTGAGTCATAAGGCAGCTGCATTTTTAATTTTTTTGAGGTAATTCCATACTGTTCTGCACAGTGGCTGCTCCAGTCTGCATTCCCACCAACAGTGCATGAGGGTTCCCCTTTCTCCACATCCTCCCCAGCTCTCGTTGTTTGTTGGTTTATCGATGACAGACATTCCAACAGGTGTGAGGTGATACCTCACTGTGGTTTTAATTTGCTTTTCTCTGATGATTAATGACATTGAGGATCTTTTCATACGGCCATCTGTATGTCCTCTTTGGAGGTGTTCTTCATTAAAGTCTATTCTGCCTTTTATAAAAGAGACTTTTCTGTGTGTCTTTCTGTAAGTTAAGGAAGATGCTGAGTGCTGTTTCTAGATCGATACACTGTGCAACAAAGACAATGTGAGCAGGTGGGAGACAGTCCACAAACCCAAATCATTTGACAGGGATAAGGGTCTGGAACTAGAGATAACAATTAGAACTCACATCTTGCCTCCTGCCTCTCAAACACTTTCCATCAGCATATGTCTCAAACTGTGCATATTAACCCCATTTTATCTCAGTTCATCACACTTTTTGTACCTAGAATACCATTCCTTTTTTTCTGATTTTCAAAATTTTTCCCATCCGTAGCAAGAGCTCAGCACCTCCTGCATGAAATGTTTTCTGCAGCCCCTGCCATGTGCTTATTGCAGTTACGTTCCTTTTGTTAATACCTTCCCATGTTTAAAATTATAGGGAACCCTACCCCATGCTGCCTACAGGCCAGGCCACGTGGCTGCTTGACTGATAGGGCAGTAGCAAACTTGATGCCAGCAGCAACTTTATGTTGCTTGTGTCTTGGGATTTGTTTTTTTGCTACTCCTGAAAACTTTCTTCTGTTCTCTGAGGAAGCCTGGGCTTGCCTGCTAGAAGACTGGAGACGGTGGGAGAAAGGCCCCATCAGACCTGACGATCGGGAGAGACAGGAGTGAGCGAGCCGGTCCCAGGTACCGTGCCAGCTGACCATACAACACAAGTGAGCCCAGCTGAGTTCTGTTTGGCCAAACCCAGCCCAGCCCAGCCCAGTGCAGACGAATTTTCCAGCTGAGTGCCACATCTACATAAAATATGTAAAAAATTGTACTAAAAATGGCTATTGTCTTAAGTCATTAAATTTTATAGGTGCTTTGTTACACAGCAAAAGCTAGCCGATAAAGCCCCATTGAGAACTAATTACTCTTTCATTTGAATTTCATTGAGCATAAGAATTACGTCTTATACCAAGCTTGTATGCTTTCATCTCTTTGTTCAGCTCCTTACATATTGTAATCATCATACCTAACATTTGTTATACATTTACTTTGTGTCAGGTACTTAACTGTTGGCATTACAAGCAAACACTGATGGAGTACTCTGAGAATCCAACAATGTGGATGCTATTATCTTCATGGCACAGATGAGAAAACTGAGCTCCGGGGCAGAAATGCCTGCCAGCCTCCCAAACCCAGTCACCAGCAGAGTGGGCTTGGGACCTAGTCATTCAGATTCAAAGCACGTACTTTTAATCCTTACAGCGCACTGCTTGGCTGCACATTTTGGTGTTGGGTATGGTTCAACTATGTTGTAACAGTCTTTGTTTTTCAGAAAATGTTACCTTTGAGTGAGGCACATAACATTTTCCAGAGAATCTCTTGGTCTAGGAGCTATTAGAATGAGTCACAGCCAGCTTCATCAATCCTCAGTGCCTCAGGAACGTTGCTGAGACCCCATGGTGGGTTTCCAGGGATATAAGCCATTGTGTAGAAAAGAAAACAACGCTCGCGTCTCTGGAAATTTATCTCGCTGAGAACCCCCGTCCCTGGCTTCCTCCTGAGGAGAAGGTCCTCACTTCACTTCTGACACAGCTCACCGCCTGGGAGGGTTCCTTGGGGGGACTTGTTCCGTAGCAATTCCCTGCTGCTTGCTGCTTCTTCCCTCAGGCTTTTGTCCTCTCAGCCCCCTGTGGAGTACCAGAAACACGAGGATGGTTTTGTATCAAATTGCATGTAAATATCATATAAATATGCACACACACACATATAGTTCTTGACCCCAAAAACTAAAGCTGCGCATAGATGGGGAGAGAGAGATTTCATTACAGGGAAGGATCTACAATCTAGTAGTACACAGGAGGCTGGGTGTTAACCTGGTGGTGTCAAAACCCGGGTGATGACCTCGGGCTCCCTTTTAGGGTATCCTCAACCAGCAGCCTTTGTGGCCATGCACTTTCTGAGTGTTAGCTGTTTAGATTTTATAAAAAATCCAGCAAGAGAAATAATCCTTAAAGAAAATAATTTGCGATATACTGTCCATTCACACTTTGGATTTCAGTTTTATCATTAGATCACATCAGACCACTGGGAGAGTGACTACATTTTAGACAGTTCGCTAAATTGCCTTCCTGTAATTATATTTTAGAACTTCAGTGTCAAAGCTGGGCTCCAGCCCTGCTCCGTCAGTCATCGGCTGTGATGTTGGGAGAGCTCCTTAGCTACTTTAAGCCTTCATTTCGTAATTTGGAAAGTGTAAGAATAAATTCTTACTTCATAGAGCTTTGTGAGATTTTAATGATATAGCCCCCATAAAAAAATAGATGTCTTTATACCTTTAAAATAATTTGTAGCTTAAGAAAGCCATATGAAATTCATTTTGGTGTATTTGCTACAAAATCTGTTGTAAAATCTGTTGTCAAGGTCTTTGCCAATTTTAGGTTTTACTACCAGTTTAAAAAGAACTCTGCTTCTCTGAGAAAGTGAGACTGCCCACCCGCCCCCTACCACACGGCTCTCTAGGAATAAGAATGAGCTAGTTGCTCATGGTTATCTTTTTGTCCTGGGTGCAGAGAAACGCAGTAATATTTGTGCTTTATAGTAAGTATATTAGCTTGGCTGGTTCAGTTATTCTGTGTGTGTGTGTGTGTGTGTGTGTGTGACTCTAAAATTTCTATTTGACTACCAATATTGTTTTGGTGTCTTATCTTCAGCCAACTTGAATGTTTTGAGGCAGAGGAGCAATCTGAATTCGTTCAAAATGTTCCTTAGACTCTCAAGGTCTCTGTTTCTTCACCTGACAAATACCCTGATTCTTTGGAAGGCTGACAACATCAGGTAATGTAACTGAGTGAGTTTTGGAAATCCAGACACACTGTATGAAGGTCAGCCACGTCCAGCCATCACGGACCAGCAGTCACCGACGCGAGTCAGTGCCTCTCAAATGCTCCTCAGCACAACCCTTGTTTCTGAGCTCAGAAGTAATTCTGTCATAGACTGTGCAAGTGAGTTTGCAGTTGGAATGGCACATGCCAACACCAAATGCAATGGCCCTGAATGAAAGAAAAGATCATTTAGATTTGGAATTTTGACAGTGATTAGAATTTGTACGCAGCTACATCTAGTGGGGAGGCCAGGGGAAAACACAACAAAGGTGAGAGGAGAGGAAACTGAGAGGCCACATGATGGCTTCAGTCCGTGTCCACTGTGAGTTCCCAGCTTCTCTCCCAGCGTGCCCTGCCCAGATGTTGCTGCCTTCTCTCCCTCACTTCTGACGTCAGCTTCATTGACATATGGCCACTAGTGACATTTAAGTGGGGGCAGAAAATATAAGGAATAAATGTGTAAGGACTCATAATTCTGTTATGAAGAAATAACAACAGTTATCTTGTTTTTATCTCATCACACATATTTGTGATTTTATCACATATACAATTTTGTTTTCTCTTTAAAAATAAGTACATAATATCATATCATATTGAACCTCAATGTTTCCATTCATCAGTTAGATATG
Source organism: Tonatia bakeri (assembly GCA_004024845.1). Taxonomy (NCBI): domain Eukaryota; kingdom Metazoa; phylum Chordata; class Mammalia; order Chiroptera; family Phyllostomidae; genus Tonatia; species Tonatia bakeri. Next base: position 22,319 of record PVIA01006757.1, read on the forward strand.
CTAATCTATACCTCAGAACTGACCTGAAGATTAAATGAAATATATGGACAGAAATAGCTCCATGCATATTAAGTGCTGACTCAATGTTAGTTAATTTTGAATTGAACCAGTGTTTGGCCTTACAACTGCATCTTTCTGCCTTGATCCATGAAAGGCTCCGTTTTTACTGAAGTCATGACCAAGGTGAGTGGAAACAGAGTGCACCCTGCACTAAGGACAACCAGAACCTGCTTCCTGAGTAGACAAATGTAGTGAAAAAAAACAGGACTGTACCAGATTTCCTCAAGTTGCTATTTCAGCAACTCAACCAAAAAAGAAAACTCTTCCAATGAAGCATCCTTAGAATAAAACTGGGCACCGTTCTTTCCTCTGCAGAAGGAATTGCTGATAGGAAGCAGGAGAAAGCCACTGTTTGGCATGGAGCACCACTGTGCTCTTTCCCTAGGAAATCCTACCACGTTTGAAACTGCGGTGCAGGCATGTCTCCACAAACAGCTTGGCATCCTCCTCAGGGAACTGGTTTCCCTGCACTGTTGCAAACACAAAGGAAGTCAGGGCATGTGCCCCCAGCTGCGGCCTGACACTGCCGTTCTCAGAGTGATTTTGTTAGCTATAGCCAAATTATGCAGCCAGTGAACAGGAGGGAAATATAATACAGGAAAGCAAACAAAGCCAAATCCCCCCAAATCCCCCCAAACAAAAACCAGGGTTTTCTCTGAGGGTGGATGGAACTAACTCGATTGGCTTCAGTGGAAGGGGGATTGGGAGTCCCCAGTGGATCTCAGTGGGCACCGGTAGGACCCACGAGGGAAGCCTGGCCTGGGGCAGCATCCACCAGCCTCAGCAGGTGAGTCAAAGGGCAGCTGATGAAATGGTCCCACACGGTCAGAGTGGGGGTCTGAGAGACGGCTGCCACGGCCTCCTGACACTCATTTACCCACTCACTCAGTCCTCTCCCTTTCTTCCCCCTACTCTTCAGGTAATGCTTAACTCTCACACGTAACTCCCACTTTTACTCTGGTTTAAGGAAACAACATGATCAGCCCCACTAATTCGCTCATGTATTTATTCATTCAACATTTACCTATTCACACATTTTTACTGAAAGCCGATGACTATAATGGGCCCTTTTATTCTAATATATTCATATTCATTTTAGGAGATTCTAATATGAATCAAATATGTGTTCCACTTCAATGAGTTCACAGTCAAGTAAAAGAGATAATGCTTGGAATATCAATAATCGCAATAAAAAGAAAACTATGACTGTATCTGTGGAGGAGGCTGAGACCAGGTGCCTGAGCGTCAGGAAGAATGGAAGCGCAGCTAGTCCTCAGTCACTTGGGCCTTACAGAAGTCCCCTCTCAGTCCTGCAAGAGTTAAGGGCCTCTGTCTCCCCTCTCCGTCCACAGGGTTCTGCAGGAGGACTCTTCCCTGAATGAGCACTCCACAACCCCAAACTGCCCCGGGTTACGGCTATTTCAAGACCTGCCCATCTACCTGAAGTCCAAGTGAAAATGTTCCCACAGAGCTGAGGAGGAGCTTGTGTTGGTAGGAATGGGCCTGCATGTCCTTAAGGTAATTAATTTCTCTATTTCTCTGAATTTATGATAAGCCTGGAATGATTTCTTAAGAAACTAAAACAAAGGACTAGAGGGCTTAGGGAAGAAAATATTTCTCCTCTCGCCCTCCTCCCCCTCCGCCTCCTGTGTGGCCTCTAATTGACCTGGACACTGAGTAGCACTGACACGCTGCCCTGGGCCCAGGCGCGCGCTGCCTCAGTACAGTCTGTGGATGGGCTAGGCTGAGCAGGAGGCATCTATGGCTGGGCCAGGGCAGCAGTGCTGACTTCAGGGCTCTTCCAGAGGAGGGTGACCAGAGGAGAGGGCCGCTCCTGAGTCAGGCAGACAGGAGGCCAGTGAGGGCTGTGCCCCAGAGCTGTTCTCTGCAGGACGGTGGCATCACCACTACCACTAGCCTCTGACTCGCTCCTCCAACAGGCCGGTCTGGGCGGAGGGCCCTTTGGACCCTGAAGAAGGGAAAAAACATTTAACAGGGCATTGGTCTATAAATACACTTGGGCATACAGATTATCAGCTGCCTATTAGAAACAGCAGCAGGCCTTCAAAAAGTACTGTCGGCCAGTGCCCACTGCAGTTTAAATCAGAATTTCTGGGAATCAGACCACAGTACTGGTGACCCCTAAAAGCTCTCTAAAGATTCCAGTTAGTAGAATGGACCAAGAAAAGTTAACCTGTTGCAAAGCATTTCAAGCTCAGACTAACTAGTGGGCGATGACCTGAAAACTGCTGAAGCTGCTCCTGTTCATTCCCAATGCACAACGTCTGTCACCTATATGATGCTTTGCTGTTTACAAAACATCCCACACACATGACTTAATTTGACCTTCAGCACACCCAAGAGGACAGTGGAAGAATAATTAACCCTGTCCCCACCATGATGACACAGCTTTTCAGAGTCAGCAGATGATTCCCTGAGGTCCCAAGAAACTGCCAAGACCAGCAGTGGAATCTAGATGTTCTGGCCCACAGGCCCGCGCTCTGCTCATTTACCACCTAGAAGTTTGTTTGTCAGAACTCCAAGCACCCTGGCCTCTCTGGCTCTGAAGTCTGCCCCAGTCTGCTTCTACTTGCACCTCTGGACAGTCTCAAGAAATGGATATTCTTGGAGAAAGGGAATAGAGATCTATATAATATGATGTGACTGAGCCTGTGTTACCTCTGGGGGTAATCAGGCATTTTGAAAAATATCGTTTGCTTGTTTTTTAACGCTGAATTTAATGAACAGTGATTGTTAACCTTGCCTGCGTACTGAAACCATCTTGGAAACTGTTTAAACTCGCAATGCCCAAGTTGTGCCCTGGACCAATTAAATGGGAATTTCTGGGGGTGGCCCAAGCTCAGCATTTTTAAAGCTTTCCTGAGATCCCATCGTGCAGCCAGTACAGTGAATAAGACTTTGAGACAGAAAAAGAGAGATTATCTCTTAACATTAGTATTTAGCTCTAGAATGCTGTTCAGGTGCTAGTCTAGCATTGTGTTGTATTTCCATACCATTTTAATATTCATAAACTGACAAGGTGTTCTCGGCCCCTGTGTAGGACCGGCACTTCATCTGTCGTATCTCCTACAGTGCAGTGTATATACGGCAGATGCTTTCCTTTGCAAGTGAAAGGTAACCAAGCTCTAAACTTCCTCAGCAATAAGGAGCACTTATTACCCTGCCTTATAAGTGCTCCAGAGTTGGGCAACTTCACTGGTTAGTACAGCAGCTCAATGACCTCACCAAGGACCTGGGCCCTTTTCACCCCCTAACTTGTCCTCCTTCAAGCTTCGTTCTCAGACTTGAGACTCATGGTCAAATACCTTGTATAGTTGCTACTGTTGCAGGTATTAGACAATATCTGATCAAACAATAATATTAACTCTGTTCACTTTCTAAAGGAAGCAACTTTCCCCCCCAGAAACCTCTCAGTAAACTTCTTCAAAGAACTCATGGGCTACAGGTGGATCACCTGACACCCATATGAAAACTGACATGGGTAAGAGGACTGGGATTGGCCTACTGGGCACGAACACATCTAAAGTAATGCCTGCGCTGGGTGGCATCATTTCCCCCGAAGAGCGGTTCGCTGAACAGAAGTGGGGCTCTGCTGGCCAGGAAGACGGAGGGATGGTGGTTTAACCTGGGGAACCAGTCACACCCGATGAAATGGAAGAAGCAGGCTTTGGATGTGGAAGTCAAATCACAGCACTTCCCCTCACTGTATCTGTGCCTTTGGATAAGTCGTAGTCTCTCCAAGTCTTGGTTTCCTCAACTGCCAAGTGGAGACCATAGTAGAAGCACAAAGTGGATGAATGTGCCCAGAAACCACCAGATAACACCTAAAAAATGCTAGGCACACAATATTGTTGGTATCTTCCTTTCTTCTTTTACCTTTTCTGCTTCCTGCCTGGTACTTTTCAGTCCAAACCTAGGTATGACTACTGTTAGCTCCAAGGTAAATAGTTAATCTGTAGACAGTAGAAAATACTGGTTAGGAAGGAATGCAGAGCAGAGAGAGAGAATGCAGATGAGAAGAAAATAACAGGTATATGATAAATTGCCACTTACAGTCTTCTAACAAAAATATTCTCTTCTTAAAACTTTTCTAGCTTTTCTTGGCAGCTTTCACCCATCAGTTTGGTTTTTAACTTCTTATGTTTATCAAGAGTGACTGAGCTAAAAAAATAATTGAGTCCATCGTCACCATGATCATCAGGGAAGTGACTTGAGAGAAAACTGGTCAGATGAACATCATTGCTCCCCATTTTCGACCAGCACGTAGTTGCCATTAATAAACAGACAGCCAGCAGCCTCTCCAGAATGCTCGAGACACGTCACAGTAGCACCGCATGCCTGGTCATGGTGCGGCGGTCAGGGGAGAGGAAGACCGGGAAATCATTTATTTGAACTTATTGATTTAATCAACTTTTTAAATGGAATGTGGGCTTCTTTACTTTTCTAATAATGTACTAACATTACTATATTTTATTCATTCACTTAAGAAAAAAATTATACCTGAGAAAGATTTTTAGAAACAAATGCTTCAACAAGAAATATTTTCTGAGACAAGGTGACTATAGAATAAAATTAAGCCGAGTTGCTTACGTCTGACCCAGTCTCTACAAAGGGCATAGTAGCCTCTCTCTATATAAATGCAGATAGAAATGCTTAAGTGATTTATTTTATCTTCTGTTGTATATACTTCTCAGTCCCTGGGCCACTACAGAAGGGAGTGTTCCTCGAAGTCTGTGCAGCCTCCTCCCAAGGCCTTGGCGCAGCTCCATGCCATCCTTCATCCTTGTGGGCCATCCCAGAGTAGCAGTAACGTCTGCCTCACATAAGGCAAGATCAGAGGCAAATGTTTGTTCTCAAACATTCCTCCAGATTTCTTCCGGTGGATCCTTCCTGTTGCTTCCTTCTCCCCACTCTTCTGTTTCCCTCTTTTCCTCACTGTCTTCAGCACCTGACCGACCACTTATAACTTAGTGGAAATGTTCGTGCATGTGTTGTGAGTTCTCATGGAAATTCTTGTTTTATAGTTGAGGTATCATTTTGTACCTAGAAGAACCCCATGTAATGGCTTTTGAGGGGAAGAAAGTGAAACCTCACAATGCATGTAGCTACTGGTTGGACACTTGATCCGTTCTCAGTATCTGCTACTCTGGTGTTGCCCTCAAGAGGTTACTGCAGGACGGAAGCCTGGACCTGAAGAGGCGGGCCATGCGTGGTGGTAGACAGTTGGTGTGTCGGAGGGAATCCTGTGTCAAGGATGAAGGAGTACGTAATAAGTGTGTTCTCCCAAGCACCGAACCAAAGTCAGCCAGAAAGGAATTCTGGAATGTGGATGCCACGTCGAGTGGGGTCAAAGTTAAGGATTCAATGAGGCAGAAGTACATACCTAAGCACATAGATTGAGCTAAAGCCAAGCTATGCTAATTATATTTCAGTCTGTAACTACTTTTTACAGTCCCTTCTTGTCCATCTTTTAGTAGCTGGAGTCAGTAGCACAGTCTAACATCTGGGATCTTATCTCCATAGTCCTTATTTATCATCCAGTAGACATTGTCTACACTGTTCTTTCATAAACTGGGCTGGTCCTCTGTCTGAGTAATGGGGAACTTTCTGTGGTGCACTGACCGATACATCTGGAAGAATTGCTGGGGAGAGATGCTGATAACTACTGAGTGAAGGCTGTGCCTATGGACACAACGGGAAACTATTTGTAGGACTCAATGTGGTATTCAGTTCTATCATTATCATTTCTATTTTACAGATGAGTGTCAGAAGGATAAAATTTCTGCTGATGTGCACAGTGATGTAGGCCTCGGTGGCAGCAAAGCCCCATGTTCTTCGTTGCCCCCATGTTTCCCCACCTGGTCTCATCATTAAAATCCCAGATTCCTTGGCTCCTCTCCAACCTACTGAATTAGAACCTCCAAGAGACAGGCCTGGAAATCTGTATTTTACATAGGATTCCTGCTAATTCTAGGACCAGGCAGGTTTGGGAACCTTCCTTTAAGCCCTGTTGTGGCCTACAGAGAATGCCTTCCAGCTGGGGTGTATCCTGGAGCCCTGGCTAGTAAGGGGCTTGTCTGTTTTTCTAGTTGTTTTAAGAGAAAATCTCCTGTCACCAGGACTCCCCAGATGAAATATTTAAATCTGAAGCATGGAATAGGGACACAGTGACAGATACTGGGCTCCCTCTGTCCTTTTGCCTAACCTCTGCCCTATATCTTTTTCCACTGTGTGTCTTCTTCCTCACAGCCCCTCTGGGCACCTTTAGCACTTGAGCATGGGGTGCTCTGCTTTGGCCTCTTTCTCTCTGATTTCCATGCTGATCTCTGGGTCTTTCGGCTACTCTGTGATCCTAAGAAAGTCATTCCTGACTCCTTTCACAGTAAGGAGCTTTTTCTCCTTTTCATTTTCCAGAGGTAGAACAGAATTATCAGGATGCCGTTGCCTCTTTCAACTTTTTTCTGTTTCCTCATCAGAAAACTGAAGGTGGAAGGTGGGAGAGAATTTGGGGAAACATGGTAAACTAGACCACTTCTTAAGGAGTATTCCCAATGCAACATTCTGCAATTCTGTGAACGTTATTTCATGGCAACAGATGCAACAGACGTCCTTTCTGCGGAGAAGGGAATGCAATTGCATTCCTTAATGCAATTGCCACCTTAAACCTTAAATAAATGATGAGCTCGTTTTAAACATCTTGGTGTCCATGGAAGAACCTTAAAACAAAAATTTAATTAACATTATCTACACCACATTGTCTTCAAGAACTCCACAGGTTTCCGTGGCATTGACGAGGCACATGCCGCCACCATTGGAGACAAGAGCTACGGAGGCAAGTTGTGCGCAGCCCCGCGGCTTCTGCGGTCTTTCAGGCCCACTCGAACTGGACTTGGGGAAGGACTTGCCTTGTTCATTAGCGGTACAGGGCCTCTTCCTTATGGGGGCATCTGAGGGAGATGAAAGCCTCCTTTCATTGCTCCCTTCTCAGCCTTCCATGTTTAACTCACCACAATATCTGAAATATTACTATTTGAAATTTATGGCTTTGAATGGATTTGGGAATCCCTGCTGAATTGCAAACACAGCAGCAGAGGCCTTCCACAATTTGTAGTTATTGACATGAGTTTATTACAGTATAGGAAATGAGTTAGATAGGCTGTTAGATCCTAGTAGATGTGGAACAGAAGTTTCCAGAACTGAAAGGATGTTGTGTCAGTGTACCAGAAAGGCAGAAGAGCCAGTGAAGAGGATGTCAGCATGAAACCCAAACCCTGACTGTGATGATAATTTACCAAATATCTCATAGTTTCTCCATCCCGGGAACTTTTTGGAATTAGAACAATAGTATCTATGGAGGTCTGAGAACTTGAGCAAGGTCGTAGGAGAAAAGCTCCACTCCATGATTCTCCTTTACACACGCAGAAACTGCTCAGTCGTAGGGCATTCTGGACACCTTGTTTCATGAGCAGATTAATCTAGAGCAAACTTTAAAAGATCTTACAGAATTGCAATGACTATGTCAATACCATAATTTATATTAATGCAGCTAGAATATATCATTCTGATTATGGGCCATATTCTGCATGTTAATGGAGATAGCAATAAATATTTTGGCAGGGTTTAAAGATAATATTAGCATAAAGTAATTTCTTCTTGCTACTCAGTTACTTCTGGTCTGAGGAAAATGGGTCGATGACTCCCTCTAGAGTGATTCCTCTGCTACTATATCATGTAGCAAAAGGCACATTTTAGAATGACAAATATAAAAAATTAAGAAAACAGAAAAGGAGAAAAAAGAAAAGAAATGTATCTTTGAGTTTTAAACCATGGTATCTCCTTTTAACTAGGGATTTACGATCGTGTTGGATTATCAGATAGAGCACTTCTCTTTGTTTCTTTTTCACTTTATTCATTGGTCGGGGCTGTCTGTATACCCTGGACTACCGTTGCATTTGGGAAAGACAAAACAAACACAAGCTCTCTCCCTTTAATGATTAATTTTCAAAGTAAAGAATGAGTGCCAGAACCACCTCCGAAGGGTGGAAGCACACTTTGCTGTGCAATACACTTTTCTGAATTTTAACTGGGAAAGCTGACATTTGGATTGCACTAAGGCACTCTGGCTTTTGTTGGCCTGGCACATGACTCAGTATTTTGGGAGGCAGTATAAACATGGGAGAGCCAGACTGCCCGCACTTGCATCTCCCATCTGCCCCGGGGTGGAGCTGTGGTCAGCACCACAGTGATTTCTCTCTTTACGGCTCCCGTTCTTTATTGGTTCCGTGGAGACGGTAGCATTGCAGTATCTCGGTTCAGTACTGTGGGAAGTGCCGCTCGTAAATCTGGGCAAGGACCAGCATGCACACGGCCCTGCCCTTCCCAAGCCCCCACATCATAAGCACACAAGAGATCCTCTAGACGGTTTACATCTGTAAATAACACCTGGCTCCTCTGTTAGTCAGGATCCACCGTGAGCACTGCCACCACACACCCCGTGTTTCCAAACAGCTTCCCTATTACTTGCACCCTTCAGGCCCTAGCAGATTCAAAGCAAAGCGCTGCTGTGTCCCAAAGCTGTCACGGTTTGTAGGTCACGCTGCTGCTGACAGCAAAAATGGTCTCTGGTGCGGCAAGCAGGGAGGACTTGGGAAGTGGAAAGGACTGGGTGAGAGATAAGACAAAGCAATCAACTCGTCAAACCTTTTCACAGAGTGTGTGTGGGATACAACGTTTAATAAAATTTAATTTCCCAGTACTGCCAGTCGTCCACCTCCCAGCCCCTCTTTGGGTGCATGTCATGATTCTAGAGATCCAAGCCACTGCAGCATCCAGTGACTGCACGTGGAGAATAAGGGACGTTTTGTGACATTCGACAATTCATATTGCTCTGAAATTTGTATCTATACTGGTGCAGACATAACATATTTGAAGCATGGTATTTATTCTTTAACATGGCAACTATACATTTAAATTCTAGTTTTGCAAATAGTTTTATTTTTATAGACGTATTTGATAAGACAACTAAATTTATAAAGTAAATTTTAAGAGTTTTTTATTTAATAATTTTTGTTTAAGATATTTATGTGCATTCTTATGATTTGTATTTTGCATTTTAATTTTAATAGATATTTCTGAATATTTAGAAACAACTTTTTGAGAAACATGAAAGTGATTTTATATCTCCACATTTATTTTTATATTCTTTGATAAAATACTCATTTTGCACACTTGAATAAATCTTTTACTAGAGAATTCTTAGATCATTTAGAATGATTATATAGTGGGATCTTAATAGAAATGAAAATTATTGAAGTAGAGCCCAATAAAACCTATAAACATGAATAAAAAGTAGAAATAGAATATCTTTGAAAAAGGACATGTGCTCGAATGTTTAAAAATGGGGAACAGTGAGAGTGAGCAGGTTCCCTATGCATATGCAGATAAGGAAAGCAGTGACTGGAATCAAGAAAACTCTGAAAAACCAGCAATAATTGAGAATATTCAATGAACATGAATATAACAATGTGAATATGTGAAATAAGAATCAAGAAAAAAACATGTGATGTGTTACTATTTAGTCAAGCATAATAATGCTTTTGATGGTGCAAGGAACAAAAAATTTACAAAAATATAACAGTGAAAAATTTCTAAATTAAATAAATATGATTTGGAAGTTTTATGCTAGAATGACTGGATATCTAAGATAGATAAAAATAATGAAAGTAGTGATCATTGTTTAGGATGGATAATTCAAGGTGCGCTTATTCATTTATAGATAATAAAGAAAAGAAATTATACCTGTACTAGAAAAAGTATGTATTACTAAGTTCAACTACATTGTACCAGAAATATTGTACAATTATATTAAGTGAATGAGATTTATGATATAATTTTGAATTACCAAACAAAGAAAACCAGGGAATCAAAATTAATGAATATTTTATTGATTTTTAGATTCATTTTTAATAGCACAGCTTTTGATTTAACTGAATATCTGAAAAATTACTTCTCCATTGTCTCATTGATTTAAAAGATTATTTAGGGTGAGGTTATTATAATAACACTAACAAGGTTGTTAGAAATAAGTACACATAAAAGAATTTGGATCCATAATCCAGAAGCATATATTGTACATTGTATAATCTCTCTCTCTCTATTTTTGTGGGAGACATGGCCTCAATTGTTCCAATATCAATGGCACTTCGGAGATTATATATATTCTGGGTTTGTCCAAATAGGGAATTGCCTGATGGAACACGTGCATGTGACTTCACGACTACCCTTGGAGAAACAGTGGGGATGCTGACTAAGTGCTCTTGAAGTGACAATGGCTAACGTAGGTGAGATATAACATACACTAAAGACTTGGGCTAAACAACATACAATTCACAAAGTTGAATTGTCTTTGGAAAAAGTGAAATACATTTCGAATTTGTGTTCTCTGTAATTATGTTTTATCAACCATTTTAAAAATGGTAAATAACTAGCTAAATTTACCAAAAACTCAACTGATCCAGGTTTTGCTCTTTTTTTATTTTTATAAATTGACTATAGAAAAATAAACTTTTTGATTCCGTCAGCTTGAGATAGTCACCATTTTGATCTGCCAGTCCCTAAATGTATATGTCATTAGGCATATAGACTCCCGCTAAAACATAAATTCTGTAAGGCTATAAATGAGTGACTAAATGAATAATTTAGTAGTAACGGGATTACACTTTTTAAATATGCCATTTTCTCATAAAATACATTTTCTATTGAGCATATGTTTATTATATACTTTGAAATAACTACATATAATATGACTTTTATCAGTCCCTAAGGTTGAACGTTTAGATTATTTCTAACATTTGTAATTGTACTTATTTAAATATGCTTTTAATTGTTTAATCCACTTCCATTGAAATATAATTACCATATAATGTTGTGTAAGTTAAATATTTATAATGTGATGATTTGATATAGGTATATATGGTAAAATGCTTAGCACAATAAGGTTAGTTAACATATCCATCACCTCACGTGACTACCATTTTCGTGTGTGTGTGATCTTATGGCCACATCTGTGGATGTATCTGTACTTACTTTATCAGAATCATTCTCTAGTCATGGGACTATAAAGCAAGGATGCCCATTTAAAAGTATTTTGTATATATAAGTTCAAAGTATGCTAAGAATATTGTGTTAATTTATATTCTCATATGCATGACAGTGCCCATTGTTCTGACTCTTGTCACCCATGAGTTTTTTTTTAATGCAGTCTGTAGGGGATTTAAAAAATTACATTATATGGTTTTAATATTATTTGCTTATGATATGCTTCAACAGTTTGGTTGCTTCAGCACCTAAATAGGCATGGTTATCTGCAGCATCCACAGTTGCCTCCGTCTCTGCCCACTTCCTGTAGCCGTGTGAAGCTATGCTTCGCTGTCATTGAGTGGTCCAGCAGGAGATGAGGCATCAGCGCTCACCACCTACCACGGTGGCTGCTTGATTTCATGAGGACACTCACGATCTGTGGGGAGGGGCCTTTGTGATTTTTTTTCTGGTGCAAACGTAAGCCACCTATCCCAGATACACCTGCAATTCTGATCCTTATTGCTGATGAAAAGATAAAACTCAGTTGTTCCCTTTCAGTAGTTTCAGGCTGGAAAGGATTATAATGTAGAAGGAAGCAAGGCTTCCCAGTGCTGCAGAAATCACAGCTCATAAGGGATCTAACTACCACGGTTGCTTCAGTGTCCTGAGGTTTCCAGCAGCAGCACCATCCACATACATGTGGCCTTCAGAATAGCTCTCCCAGTTTGACAGTGCCCTCTCTCAGTAGCCAACATTGCATTTCTGGAAAGAATGGCCGCTAGGAACAAGGACATAGAGGGGGAGCTCACTAGCTGAGTGTTCTGTCACGTGAAGTATTCTGTCATGGTCTACATGGTGCGGCCACAGGACATGGAAACTGTTGACATGGCTGGCTGTTGTAAGGGGCTGAGGTCGGGTGGATAGGGTGACTGACTCCCTTTCTGTGAGATTAGAGTCAGCAGGACTGTGGGACGCAGGGACTGCACGGTGACAGTTTTGCTCTTGCCTCATTAGGGGGCAAGATACTTGCAGACCCTCTTCAAGCTTCTCACAGTGTATACCTGAATTTCAGGGTATATATCAAATCCAGCCAAGAGTTTCTTCTCCTGTACCATAAATAGAAATACTAGGCTTGCGTGACAAAATTTCCTGGGCTTAAGTTTTCCCCACTGTTCCGTGCTGAGCCGCAGATCTGCAGGGATATTTTCTGCTACGTGAGCAGCTGGGCTTCCATCCTGAATATTTTATACACTCTGCATGCTTGGCGGAGTAAGGGCTCTTACTAGTGATGAATTCATAGTGTACACACGGCAGCACTCCTAACTGTTTACTCGAATGGCATCATTAGCAATAGACCTTAAAGTCAAAATGTAAATGGAATCCATACACAAGCGTCTGAATCAGCTAATAACTGGAGATGGGCCTAAGAGGCACTGTCTGATTAGGGAGGAGGGTGGTTGGCAGGAAATTAAGTGAGGGGAGGAGCGTGGAGAGCACTGTGGTCTGTCGGTGCAGCTTTGAAAAATCGTGTGATGCCGAAGGGAACGCGGAAGACCAGCACACGCGTGGGTAGACTCGGTCAGTGCCTCTTCATGCTGTGCACTGAAACACTCACTGTTTCCGTGAGCTGTGCCGAGGGCCCAGAGCCGTGCCGGCCGTGCGGAGGAGAGGGAGGGGAGGAGTATTTATTTCATACCTTCTGTGCGGCAGGTTTGATAGTTATTTTAAAAATAATACTTTATTATCTTTATTTTGATAGTATTCTGCAAAGTAGAGATTTTATAGGTAAAAATGTTACAATAAAGAATTAATAGGTGGAACAGGAAATGGACCAAGGGAGAAAAAGTGGGGACAACTGTAATACCATAAACAATAAAAGACAATGAAAGAGAATGAACATAGATATTAGTGTATTGAGAACATACGTAATATTTTAATCCTGTTTTTCATATGATGGAATCAAGACTCTGAGGCTTGATTTAATTTGTCTGAGTGCGCATATCCACATATCCTTTTATGTCCAAAATGAATATCAATGTTTCAGAAAAGAGTTTTTGACAGTGAAGCCAAGGCAGAATTTATGGCTCTCTCCCCTGTTATCATAGCTTCCTAAGTAAATATTTTTAATATTATTTATTATATTGTACAATCATTACTACCTCTATACAACTCTTTCTGAGGCAAAGCCTTTGCCTTATCGCCATTGCCTAGAAGCGCCTGGCGTATGTTCTCCGTTGTTTGTTGCATGTTTGATGAGCAGAGCTGTGTGAAAACCCGGGACTGTTTCTGTGAGTTCGGTGAGTCTGCACTAAGAAGGCTGTCCGACAGAAGACCGCCGACGCACACAAGGCCGGTGTCCGTGCCAGAGCCTCCCTTCTCTTCACGGCCGCTCTGGATCGGCCCACTTTGGCGCAGGCATGGTGTTAGAAACAAGTAGGCTCCATTTTCAAACTGGACAACAAGATCTTGTCGACAAATAGACTGTTTCTCTTTCACTTCGGTGTGAAAAGGCAGCCATGAACTCTGGAGTCATGGCCTTGAAGGCAGAGGGAGAGGAATTGGTGGAAAGCAAGGACCAGTAATAATAATAATCGTTATTAGTACTAATATTATTATTGCAGGGTGGTGAATGTTCATTTAAGTATATTGTTTATTCTCAAACTAATTAAGTTTGAAGTGCTTGGTTTTATTTATGAGAGAGATACTCAGTTCTCACCATAAAGGCTAATTACATAGGCAGATATCTTACTTCATCACTCTTTCAATTTTAAAATATTCCGCCCGTATCAGAAGGCTTCCTGCTTTGGTCAGGAAACCAGCGTCCAGATAGTGTGTAAACATAGCGACGAGGGGGCCAACAGGACGCTGAGAACTGCTCTAGGAAAGTCACGCCTGCAGCGCGCCAGGCAGCGTCACTGTAAACCATGGTTCAGAGAGTGCGCTCTGGAGTGTGGTTGATCTTAGACTCTAAAAATTTATGTTAGCAGTTTATTAAGGTGAAATTTAAATACCTTAAAATTAACTGTTTTAAAGTGAACGATTTAGTACATTCACAATGCAACCCCACCTCTATCTAATTCCAAAGCATTTGCTTACATCTTACTCATTAATAGGCTTGTCCACGTCCTCCCTTCTCCCAGTGCCTGACAAGTGCCAAACTGTCGTCTGTCTCTGTGCACTAATTTATTCTTCACATTTTGTACAAATTAAATCATACAATATGTGACTTCTTGTATCTGACTCCTTTCACTTAGCATAATGTTTTGGAAGTTCATTTGCATTGCAGATAGTGCTACCAGCACTTTATTCTTTTATAACTGACTAATATTTTGTTGTATGTATATATCACAATTTGTTTGTTCAATTGTCATGGAGATTTGGGTTCTTTGCACTTTTTGACTATTGCAAATAGTGCTGTTATAACATGAGTGCATATGTACTTGTTTGAGCATCTACATTCTATTATTTTGAGTATATTCCTAGGATTAGAATTGTAGGGTTATACAATAATTCCATGATTAAAATTTTGAGGAACCACCAAACTTGTCCCCAGTGGCTGAACCATTTTGCATTCCCACTAGCAACATATAAAGGTTTCAATTTCTCCACATCCTCACAAGCACTTGCTTTTCCTGTTTACTTGGTTATGATCATCCTAGTGTGTGTGACGTGGTACCTCATCGTGGTTTTGATTTGTCTTTCCCTAATGACTATTCATTTTGAGCATCTTTTCACGTGCTTGCTGGCCATTTTTTCTTGTGGAGTTGTAAGAATTCTTTATATATTCTGGATATGAGGCCTTTATCAGATATATGATTTGCAAATGTTTTCTTTCATTCTGCAGATTATTTTACTTTTTAAGTAAAGTTCTGTAATCTAAAAAAGTTTTACATTTTTATGAAGTCTAATACATACACACACACACACACATACACACACATGCACTTCTCTTTTCTTTCTTGTGGTATTGTTATTAATATTATAGCTAGAACCCATTTCCAAATCTGAGATCATGAAATTACCCTGTTTTCTTCTAAAAGGTTTATGATTTTACCTGTCATATTTAGGTTGTTACTTACTCTAAGTTAATTTTTGTATGTGGTGTCAGGTAAGGCAAGGGTTGACTTCATTCCTCCCCATGTGGATATGCATTTGTCCCAGCACCTTTTGTTGAAGAGACGGCTCTTTCCCCACTGAATGGCCTCGGCACCCTGTCAAAAATCAATTGGCAATAAACACTGAATCCTCAGTCTTATTCTGTTGGTCTATATGCCTATCCTTATGCCAGTGTCACATTGTTTTGTTTACGACAGCTTTGTAGTAAGTTTTGAAATCCGTACTTTGCTCTTCTTTTTCAAGACTGTTTTGGCTACTCAGATCACCTTGCAATTTCATATAAATATAGTCCTCCTAGAATCAACTTTTCCAGTTCTGCAACAAAAGGCCATAGAAATTTTAATAGAGGTTATATTTAATTTGAAGATCACTTTGGGTATTACAGACATCCTTACAATGTTAAATCTTTTAACTTACGAACATAGAATGTCTTTCCATTTATTCAAACCTCCTTTAATTTCATCCCGCAACATTTTGTGGTGCTCACTGTATGTGGCTTTTGTGTCCTTGGTTAAACTTATGACTACATATTTTAGTGTTTTGGATGCTATTGTGACTGGAGTTGTTTTTTCATGTCTTTCTGAAGTGTTGGTTGCCGGTGCACGGAAACACGGCAACTTCCGTGTGCTGAGTCTGTGCCCGGCAGCTTTGCCAAACTCATTGATTAGCTCAAGTGGTTTTCTTGCAGTTTCTAAGATTTTCTCTAATAAGACGATGCCATCTGTGAATATAGATAATTTTACTTCTTCTTTCCAAACTGGATGGCTTTTATTTCTTTGTCTAGTCTGGTTGTTCTGGCTAGAACTTCCAGTACAATGTTCAGTAGAAATCATGGACATCCAAGTGGGCATCTCTGTGTTGTTCCTGATCTTAAGGGGACAGTTTTAGACTTTCCCCACTGAACATGAGGTTGGCAGTGGGTTTTTTACAAATCTCCTTTATGATGTTGAGGAATCCCTTATAGTCCTAGTTTCATGAATGTTTTTCCCTATCATGAATGTTTGTTGTATTTTGTCAAATGTCTTTCTGCATCAATGATAAAATCATGTGTTTTTCCCCTTTATTTTATGTTATATTGATTGATTCTTTTGTTTTTACATGGAGGTCCCTTAAATTCTTGGGATGATCACCTGGTCATGGTATGTAATCATTTTTAATATGTTATAGAAATTGATTTTCTAACGTTGTGTTGATGATTTTTACATGTATATTCGTAAGTGATATTGCTATGTAATTCTCTCGTACGGTGATGTCTTTATGACCTCCTAATTTGAATTAGGATACGTTCCCTTGTCTTTCAGAACACTGGTGTTTTGTTCCCTCCTTTGTCTGGGAAGTTCTTCCCTCAGACATCTACCCATGTTTCTCCCTCTCCTTATCCATACTCAGTTCAATATTGCCTTTAGAGAGGCCTCTCCTAGCTACCACATTTAATGCAGTATTCCACCGGTCTCATCCCATATCCCACTTCATATTTCTTTATAGCTTGATGATTAGGATATTCGATCCATGTAAATAGGGACTTTGTTTAATTTATTGCTATAATCCTGGCATCTAGAAGAGTATCTGATAGCATCTGATGCACATTAGTCCCTGGTAATTTGTGAATGAAGGAGTTAAATGAATGAAATCTCCTCCGGAGAAGTTGAAGTAACATAATGAACATAAATGAAATAGGATCTAGAATGAGGAAGAATTTGACTTTCAATACCAGTTCTGTCACTTTTCTGCTGTGTGATCTCAGTAAGTTACTAAACCTCTCTGGACCTCAGTTTGGAGGACACAAAATGGACATAGTGATACTTACCTCACAAAGCTGTGCAGAAACTCGGCTGTTAGCAATGTGAATTCTCCTGCAGAGTGTGTGGCAAAAATGAAGTACAACACTTAAGTAATTGCAGCTATTGCTATGGAGACTTTTCTTACCCTCAGTTACATGAAAACTCATGAAAGTCTCATTCCATAGAAGACTCGTAACTGCAGTATTTAAACTGCTTGAGGTTTGACTAAACGTAAGACCGGCTTTTTCTAAAATTGCTCAGCTCATTTCTAGTGGTTATTTCCTCTTGCTTATCGTCTTTCCCCCTCAAAGAAGGTGCATTTTGGTTTCTGAAGCTGTAAGAAATTTCAGAAAAGATACACCATGTATTGATAAGCTTAGGCTTATCAATGCTCATGGCTTGCTGCTATGAGCATTATTTTGAATCTTCTACTTAGAAAACAGATTTGGCCACATACCTATAATTTTCTTAGTGAATTGTTGAGAACTTAGTAACATTATTTAATGAATCTTAACTGCACTGTGGGTGACTTAATCCCAATGCACAGAGAAGGAATTAAGACAGGCTACATAAGCCATACTGTCTCCTCAGCCCCATTACTTTGCATTCCCGGCTGCCCCTGGGAAGTCCTGTGCCAGGGTGATATTGTATTGTATCTAATTCCAGGGCTGGGAAATGGAGTTGCATCAATGATTAGAGGATGGGCTTGGCACACAGCCAGGTACAAATGGCTGAAGCGTGGTGTCTGATTCTGCTGACATGCTCTTTTCGCTCAGAGGCTGAACACTCTCCCCGCTGCTCCTCCTGGCTCCCATCTCTACCACAGGCTCTCCTGTGATGTTAAAGACCCTCAGGAATCAGTCTTTCAGACAGATAGGAGCTAAAGATTCTGACATAACCGCCCAAGGGATTGACTCCAAGTAACTAAATTTGCTCTGAAAATAAAGAGCAAAGTAAACCAGACTCAAGAAACTACAGTGCCAAGAGGGTGGATAGGCACCTGGAGACCTAGGGGATAGATGTTCTTCATTTTCTTTTTGAAAGCACTCACTATGCATTATCTGTGATGCTGAGTGTCAAAGGCGAACTTCACATAATAACTGTGTGATTTGACTGTGAGCCATGCTCACTGGTCTTGCTTTACACAGTGCATTGTACATGGTTGGAACTCAGTGAATCTTTTTCCCTGCGCAAGGTTCTCCTACGCTTCTCTTTCCTCTGCCGTTGAGTTAGCAGCCATGATGCCCTGTGGGCTGGCATCTGGTCAGCCAGATGCATTACGGGGCTGGCCCTGGAAAGACTGAAGCAGGGGAACAGTTGGGGCCAGCGGGGATGGGCGGGGAGAACAAAGCTGCTCTGTAATTATTTCATTCCTCTTCTGTGACAGCTTCCGCCTATTCTAGGTGATTAGAAGCCGGTGAGTGCCTCTCTCCCTAATCCCAAGGCAAGACAAGCCTTGTAAACTGGGGCTTCAGAAGCCGCTTTACTTTCTTGTCACAGTAAAATATCCTAAAGCCCAGAAACGTGGTGGAAAAAGCAGATCTTAAATGTAGCCGCAAACATCCTTACGCCTCCGTCTTTATTTTTCTCAGCAACCTAAGTGGAGATCCACTGTGGTGCTTAGCTCCAAGCAGTTCTTTCCAGGGGCATGCATTTATTTAAGTAAGAGCCACGTTTAGATTTGGATTCCGGTTTTCACTGTGTTTTCATCAGGGGACTAAGATATTTTAAAGTACTGAGTTTGGGGGAAACTGAGTTTAGATTTTATGTTAATTGTGCTTTCTGTAGTTTTCTGGTTCCCACACTTATTCTAGATGGAAACAAATCAAAATAAAGGGATCAGACCTGAGGGAATATGATGGAAAAGCCAGGCGTACTGATTTGGCCAGGTGTGCAGAGTGCACTTCATGTCTGGAAGCGAGGAAGCAGCCGTGCGCAGACTGGGACGGAGTGCGGTCAGTGGTAACGGGCACATACTGAATTTCTGCTCTGGGCGGAGCACTTTGCGGGTATTATTCCCCACAACAACTCTGGGGGGAGAAGTAATAAAGCAGGAAATGGGGATAATAATGCCTATTTCACAAAGTTTCTGAAGTGCTTTTCATAATGATTAGCTGCATCAATGGCAAATGCCTTCTGCATAGTAGAATTTATACATAATAATAATTTATTCCTTTTTAAATTTGACATAAAAGAAAAATAAAGCTTTTAGCGAAGGCAAGTCACTTTCCCCTGGTCTTATCACTGGTAAATAATGTCACAGCTGTTCTAGAACCCATATGGTATGAGGTTCCCTTGGGTAAAAAGGCCTTTAAGACCTGGATTCTGGATCTTGACATGAGGTTCTCCAGCACTCAGAGGGCAGGGGGACCGAGACGAGGACGGTGTAAGGACTTGTGCACTCCTTGTCAGGAATGGCTGCACGTTTGCAGCAAGAGAAAAAGATACACGATTTGAAAATTCCGTTTCAAAAGTCTCTTTGGCTTTTGAATTCAGAGTTGCTGATTCTTTATGTCAGCTAATGACTTCCAGAGTGAACTGAGGTAAGTATAAAATACTCTCTGCAGTGTTACTCACAATGGTCCAAATTAGGAAAAAACACATGTTCATAAACAGGAATGAATATGTTTTAATATTATATATAAAGAAACACTGTACACATGAAAATAAATGGCTGCTATACATTCATTAGACAAACACCCAGAGGGATCTCAGAAATATAATGACCAACAGAAGCCAGAACAAAAATACTGTATGATTCCATTTATATAAAGGACAAAAATAAGCAAAGCTGAACTACATTGTTTGAAGGTTCATAAATAAGTACTAAAACTGTAACAGAAAGCAAGGAAATAATTGCCATAAAATCAGGTGAGGGTTGTTCCCAGTGGTATGAGAGAGTATTTATTAAGAACAATATGTTGAGTGCTTTTGCGATACAAAAAAATTTGTCTTTTGTCCTTGGAGGTGGCTTTAGGGATATTTATAATAATTTATTAGATTGTGTGTTTATATTTTATGCCTTTTTCTATATGCTTATGATATACATTTCTCAATAAAAATGTTTTAAAATAATAGAAACTTATCCTATTGAGAAGACATATTTCTTTGAGAGAAGTAATAGACGTTAGATTACTTGACTCCCATGTTCGCTGTGTGCCTCATCCTGTGTTGTGACAGACACCAGGTCAGGCTGGCATGGCCTGTCTCCCCTGTCTCCCCTGTCACCTGGCCACCCGAACAGATTCAGGTGCCTGGACCACTAGGGAAGGCTTCAGGCAGAAGAAGGGAGAAGAGCTGGAAATGATTTGGATAATTTTTGACACCACTTTTACAAAGGGATAAAGGGACAGTGAATCAGTGCAATGAGGTTGTCTCTTAGGATTCTGCAGCTTCTCTCTCACATCAATAGAAAGAACCAAACTAGACCGGATCACAAAGAGAAAATATCCTTAATGTCAGCCAACCCTGAAACCTCAAGTGAGTCTCACTCCAAAATCTGCTACATCATCATTAGTCATCATTTTGCACAGTTACTGAACTTATTTCGGAGGCTTGCTCATCTGTGAAGTTAGCTGTATATCTGCCCCTGGGTCCCGTGAGTCAGGGTTTCGTGGAGGACATGTGACTGAAATAAGTCAGCTTGAGGGGGTGGAGTGTCCTGGACAAAAGGAAGCTTGACACTCAGATGGGAATAATGTGAATGGAAGCAGCCACGGGGCCGTAGTGGCCCAGGAGCTGAGGCTGGGAAGCTGGCTATCTTGACATGAGACCATCTGCACAGTCAGGGCCTGGGATGCTTCTCATGGTGAGAACATGGCATTTGGTATTGAGGTCCAGAACGAAGACTGAGTCAGACCAGGCTCCAAGTGACATGGAGGGATTAAACCAAAAAGAAAAAATAAAAGAGAAGGAACTCATGGACACAAAGGTAGAGGTGGAAGAATGTATGGGGCAGGGTAAATGGTAATGGAACAAATACAATACAAAGAAGAGAGAGAGGAAAATCTAGCAGTTGAGTGTCTACACATGTCCTCAGCTTCCCTAGTCGATCAGTGATTACAGCCAGGGCTCATCCCTAACCATGTCGTGTTACAGAGAGTCAAGCCTGCATGCTAAGCGGTCCAGGAGACACAGTGGGCCTCAGAGGACTCACTGCTGACCCCGAGAGGCCTGGGTTCCTGCTGCCACCAGGAGGGACTGGGAGCAGAATTCTAAGGCAAATGAGATTTTCCCTCCTTCACTCCTACGTCTAGAGTTGGGCCCAATTTTCAGAAAGAGAAGGTATTCTCCATTAGCTAATAAGTTGCTTACGACATTTCGGTGTTTCATAGATTATTTTGTTTGTTAAAGACAGTGTAGAAAATTACAGAGCCACTTGCTTGTTTTAATTTACCGAGTTTCTTACATCGAAGCAGAAAGATTGGGTCCTCTGCCTTTTACAATTGTCTGCAGGTAATGTATAATCCGACTGGTGGAAATACAGATCATGACAACATGATATAATTTAACAGGGGTCATCGAAGGCACATCCACTAAGCAATTTCAGTAACTGACCTGGCTGGGTGGGTCTTTGGGCTGGAGTGTCATCCCATGCACCAGAGTGTTGTGGGTTCGATTCCCAGTCAGGGCGCAGACCTGGGCTGAGTGAAGGTCAGCCCCCCGTCAAGATGTGTGTGGGAGGCAACTGGCCCATGTCTCTCACTTTCATTGATGTTTCTCTTTCTTTCTCCCTGCACTTCCTTTTCTCTCTAAAATCAATAAACATATCCTTAGGTGAGGATTAAACAAATTTCAACAACTTCTTGATGCCAGAATTTCCTCATCTCTAAATTAGAGATAAACAATTTTCTAATACTGTTATGAGGATCAAATAAAAGTTGACCCACACACACAATCTCTTTAATTTTATTCAGTCGTATATGTACGTGTATATGTAATCGTACAGAGATGATATGCTTCATCATCCCAGGTGCAGTGACCATGCTTTCCCTAAACGTCGGTGTTCACTTGAAACCTCATCTCTAGGATAGCAAAGTAATACCAATTGAAACAGAGTATTTTGGAGCATAAGATTCATGGTTTTATGATGTACAAGGGATTTTAAAGTAATGTATAAAGGTAATTTATACATTATTAACATTTTAAGCTGGGTTTCTTTAGGGGTCAGGTGCTCTTTTTATAATTTACAAAGGGAAAACATCCTTAGTTTCAGTGATCCTGAGAATATCAGGATGGTCAGGCTGAGTAGATCAGTGCTCTTTTTATAATTTAGTTTTTATTTTATTTATTTTTTAAGATTTTCTTTATTTTTATAGAGGGGAAGGCTGGCAGAAAGAGAGAGAGAACTATCAGTGTGTGGTTGCCTCTCCTGCACCCCTTACTGGGGAACTGGCCTACAGCCCAGGCATGTGCCCTGACTTGGAATTGAACTGGCAACCCTTTGATTCACAGGCCAGCGCTCAATCCACTGAGCCACACCAGCCAGGGCTAGTTTTTATTTCATTAAATAAAAATTGTTAAATCCTCATTCAAGGATATCTGCATTGATTTTTGAAACAAAGGGGGAGAGACAGAGACAGAGCCTCCCAAATGCTCCCGAAGACACAGAACCCACAATCCAGACTTGTGCCTTGACTGGGGATTGAAATGTGACCACGGTTTGTTCTGTAAGATTTGTAGATAAAATTTGCAGCAGCCGCATTCCTCCGCTCACTCGCTCACTCTTCTTGCTTCCACATCTCTAAATATCATATTCATATAGTATTACTTGATTTGATTAGTGCTTGGTTTAATGCTGAATCTCTCCCCTACATGTCCTTATCTGGTGAACAGCCTGCCACCCTCCTAGCATAAGTGTGGTACTTTTGGGTAGATCAGTGATTCTCAAACTTCAGCATGCATCAGAATCACCCTAGCAGAGTGTTTAAATGCAGATTCCTAGGTCCCACCTCCGCTGATTCAGTAAAGGAGGATCCATATAATTTGCACTTCATGCAAGTTTCAAGTGATGTTGATGGAGCTGCTTGGCCTGGGGACCACAGTTTAGGAACTACTGGGTGAGAAAAACATTTTGTTTTCACAGTGAATGCACAGTACTTTACTGCTGAACTGTGTTCGTGTACCACAGTTGCTTTCCCTTTCCCTTAATTTGTTCTCTGTGGAGTTACTAGTTGTTCTTTTCCCATTTCATTAGTTTTTATATATACCCATCATTAATTTACACCTGAATTCTCTCCATATGTTTAGACTCAGGTATTTTTCAATATCATCATTTTAAAAAAACAAATGCCCCCGAGATTTCTGACGTGCTCCAGTGTGGATTACTTCCTCCTGCCGCCTGCCGTGCACAGTTGCCCTGTCATGCGTCCTACTTTCTAGATCTCGCACTTTAAAAATTTTTGTTTGAAAATTGAATATCTGAGAATGTCTTTTTTCTGCCCTCATATTTGATTGAACGTTGGCTGAATAAAAGTCTATTTTGAAACTGATTTCTTTTTAAAGCATCGTCCCATGGTCTTCTGATTCCCGGTGTTGCTATCGGATGGTTGGGCACTGTCTGATTCTTGATCCTTCTCAGGAAATCAGCTTATCTCTGAAGTTCTAGAATGTTTTCCTTAAATCAGGTGTTCTGGGATTTTATAGGGTGCTAGTGTAGGCACATTGCATTCACTGTGCTGAGCATGAAGTGGGCTCTTCCCCTCTAGAAACTCAAATCCTACAATTCTGGGAAACATCCTCAAGTCAGCTCTTGGATACTTTCTTACCTTCCATTTCCCCACTCTCCCTTTTCTGTGACTTTTATCTGTGCACGTCAGACATTCTGGAAAGGTTGTCTATTTCTTTAATCTTTTCTATCCTTTTTTCAATTGGTTCTACTTCCTGGGAGGTTTCTTTAAGTTTACTTTTTATTTTATTTTATTTCATTCTTAACTCTTAATGTCTCTCTCTCTCTCTTTTTTGGCTGTTCTCTCTCTTTTTTTTAAGATTTTATTTTATTTATTTTTAGAGAGGAAAGGGAGGGAGAAAGAGAGAGAGAGAGAGAAACATCAATGTGCCGTTGCTGGGGGACATGGCCTGCAACCTAGGCATGTGCCCTGTCTGGGAATCGAACCTGCGATAGCTGGTTCACAGCCCGCACTCAATCCACTGAGCTACACCAGCCAGGGCTGGCTGTTCTCTTAATAGTCTTATTTGAAGCATCCTGATTTTGCTTCATGAACACAATTTGTTTGATCTCTTTGACAGTATTAATATAGATTTTAAATGTTTCTGTTCCTTGTGCTATCTTCACATCCTTATTGTTGCTTTTGGTTTCTGTCTCTTAACAGTGAACTTTTCCTCAAATATGTGGTAATTAAGAGTGGGCCCCCCAAATCTGTCTGGATGCTTTGGACAAATAGATGGAATTGTTTGTCTCTCATGAAACGCCACGCTGCCCTGGACCGTGGGGCCTTGTCTTCCTCTATCTCTGGAGAGACAGGGATGTGATGTGGTAGGAAGACCATGGGGTTTGATATATGACCTTCTGCACGTGTGGGGTTCTGAGTCCCCCTCTTCGAATCTTCACCTAGTTGAACTGATGTCTTATTCTCTCAATGTCAATTTGAATACCTAATACCCTGGTATTGGTACATGGCACATATTAGGCATGTGATAGATAGTTATTGACTGAGCAAATATGATCTATTCTTCCTCACTTTGTGGAGACACTTGGAGAGAGTGTGTAAAAGCCCTATCAATGGTAACATGCCACTTAAATTTCAGGGATTATTTTTATTTTTACTTAACATTTATCAAACAAGTGAGTACTGTAGGATAGGCACCGTGCTGGTCAGCCTCACAGTGGGGCCAGTTCATCATGCGTGTGCAAGGATGGTAAATCAGAAGCATTGTTGGAATGTCAGAAAAGCTCTCGTGTAGAAGAGTAGGTAGTATGCATCAGAGTGGCAGGTGGGGGAAGATACATGATGTACATTTCAGCTTTCTATGAGCAGAAACTTTCCGTCAATTAGAACGTTCAATCAAAGCAATGAACCATCTTGATAGTCGCTAGGCTTCCTGTCCCCAGACAATTAAAACAGAATTTTCCAGGAATGTTGTAAAGGAATTTTCCTGCTAAAAATAGATTATGCCATTAGACTAACTGATCTCTAATATCCTTTCTCTCTTTGAGACTGTAGTTGCTACAGAATTACAGATTTTAAAGCTACAATCAACATTACAAATGCCAGAAAATAGACATAAATGTTCCCAGTTAGATTTACTTGGGAGATTTTATAAACATCTCTGAAATAAACCTGCAAAGGAACAAATATGACCATTATATCCAATTATCAGAACTTATTCTGCTCAGAAAATGGGATTTAGTAACTGCTTTGAAAGGTCAAAGTCCCCCTCTCCAGGATGGTGTTTCCTCCACTGGGGCCAGTCCTTTATTTGATATTTTCTTGAAGAAATGACAGGCATTTGGGGAATGTGGACAAGGAAAGTGGTATGCTTCCAGTAAAGAGCAAGGTTGCTTCCGGGAACGGGATTGCTGCCCAGAAGACAGGCTGATTTGCATTTTATCTGCAGTGCGTCACACATTTTTGTGCAAGGCTGCAGTGCATCTGGCCTCTGCCTGGATACAGCCTGGTCCCTGAAGGGCTGCATTCATTTGGAAACATCCATTGCTGTTTAGTTGGTGAGCCAGCATTTTCATCCTCTTTTACCAAGATGCCAGGAAAATAGACTTTACTGTAGGATCTTCTTTAAGCTTTCAAGGTCACTTAAGGAGGGAGCTAAAGAAAATACTAGTATGCTTTTGGTTGATCAAGAGTTTAAATGATAAAATAAAAAAGAAATTAAAAAGCAGAGGCTTTAGATTGAGTTATATATTGCAGGAGGTGTAAATCAAGTGAGATTATAACACTTTTCCCCTCCAGCTTTCTTGTTGAAATCCAGATACAGTTGGTGGATTTAAAAAAAGTTACTTGGCTGTGATGGCTTTGCAGTGTCATTTTCTGACTAATCCATCCCAATACTTGGTAGAATAGGCATTGCAGAAGAGGATTATCCGATGTTTTAAAATGAAGCTTCTGTCGATACCTTTGGCTCAGTTCTGAGGTCAGGTGCAGGCACGTTAGTGTCTGATGAACGTGGTGCAATGTCTCAAGAGCAAGGCCAGCTTGAACTGTTCCCAGGCCTCATCCACCTTCCGCCTAGATGGTCTCATCCAATGCCATGTTTTAATGTACTACCCGATGACATCTAAACTCTATGTCATGCCCACGTATTTCTTTTGAATTTTAGAACATACCTCAACCGTGTAAGTAATGCTTATACCTGAAAGCATCAAATGAACTAAAAATTAACCTCTTTTTTGGGGGAACAGGGTAGAGGATGGAAAATTTTAGTTCTCTCTTCACCTCTACCAGGGTTCCTTATACATAAAGTACAAGATATACACACAGGTGGAGAAACAATTGGAATTATATTACTGCTCTATGATGGATCACTACTACCCAACACAGCCTCAACACACATCACAACCCAGCCCTCTCCATTAATACTTATTTGCATGGTGTGACTTAAGCTTAGAGTCCCCAGAGGATTTCCTGTCCCCTCTGTCTCCTGAACCTAAGATAGCTAAGTGTTCAGATGTGACCCTAGATCAATTGCCCGGTGCCTGCCCCCTGGCAAGTAGACCCAGTCCATATTTATTTTCCACATAGGGGACCAGAAGTACAGAGTAGGAGATAGGAAGACTGCATAGCATACTGAACTTGACTTTGCATGTGTTTGTTCCCTCTTACTGAAAGCCTTCCCTGTACTGCTCAATTAATTTCTAGTCATTTATCTGGATAAGCTTAAATATCACCTTCTCTGTGAAAAAACCCATCATGCTATATTGTATGAAACTTCATTTATCCAATGTGCTCCCACAGTATACTGCCCTCGGACACGCTCTTTGTCCTTCCTGGTTCTGCTCCCCTGGTGCGGGACTGCCCCTCTCTGCTGCCCCAGGCTCCAGTCCTGCTGACTTATGGCCAGTGCCAGCCAAATAGAGACATGGGCAGGAGCTGGGGGCAGGGGGGCAGATGTCAGCATCTTCTCATTTTCCTCTGCACTGAGTGCCTTTGTTCCCTCTGTTTCTTCTGTGCTCATGTCTAAATTCCAGCTCTGTTTGGATAGGCTTGCTCTGTTTTCAGCTCCAAGTCCGGGAATCCCAGCTCTAGCAAAACCACTGTTTCAGTTTCCTGGGGCTGCTGTAACAAATTACTACAAACTTGGTGACCTAGAACAACACAGATGTACTTTCTCCCAATTCCAGTGGCCAGAAGTGTGAAAAGAAGGCATTGGCCAGGATGTGCTCCCTCTGGCAGTTCCTGGAGAGAATCCCTCCTTGCCTTGCCTAGCCATGTGGTTCCTGGAGCTCCTTGGAGTGTGGCAGTGTGACTCATATCTCTGTCTCTGTCCTCACATGGCCTCTCCTCTTCTCTGAATCTTCTACTGTTTGTCTCCTAGGTGCATTGGATTTAGGGTCCACCCTGAGCAATCCAGGATGATCTCATTTCAAGAGTCTTATTTTAATTACATCTGCAAAGACCCCTTTTCCAAATAAGGTAACAGCCACCGGATCCAGGAATTAGGATGTGTACACATATCTTTCGGGGGTCACCAGTCAGCCCTGTTCCCTCTCTGTTTCTCCAGTCTCTGGCTGGTAGAGCTTGTCTGCTGTGGATAATCTGTGTTATCTTACTGCTCCCTCTTTAGTCTTGGAGGCTGCCTCTTCTGTGTAATCAGCTACTTATGTTACAAACATAACAGCTACTTATGTTACTTTTTCTGTTACAAATACTTGAAATGGTTATGGTAAGATCCTAATAGATATACATAGTGATTTGTATATGCTCCAGTTATACGTCCATAATGCAACATATTGTCATGTTTAGTTACATGTGTGCATCCCCTGGCATGGCATGTCACCTTTGCTATTTCTCTTCTTGTCCCCAGGGCCTGGCCCAGTTCATGTTCGGAAAGTGTTCAGTAAATAATGCATTATGGATAATGATCTAAAAATGAATGAGGAAAGTATGCTTAATAGATCTAAAATTGGGGATGAATGCATAAAGTGTCAATGGGATTATTGAAATAAAATATTTTTGTCCTCCCACAAACAGCAGCACTTGGAGAGAAAAATATATTTGTGTAGATGGAGAAGTCATTGGCTCTTAGGAACCCAGTATGGATAAATACCACAAAATAGAGTGGGTCCAGCAGACTTTTATATTGCAAATAATTCTTTTTTTAAAGATTTTATTTATTTATTTAGAGAGAGGGGAAGGGAGGGAGAAAGAGATGGAGAGAAACATCAATGTGTGGTTGCCTCTCACATGGCCCCCACTGGGGACCTGGTCTGCAACCCAGGCATGTGCCCTGACTGGGAATCGAACCAGCGACCCTTTGGTTCACAGCCCAAGCTCAATCCACTGAGCTACAGCAGCCAGGGCTTGCAAATAATTCTTAACACTCTCTTATCTCTCAGAGTTTCACTTAATGTATAACTCAGCATTCTTTTGGTATGAAATAATTACTTCATATCAAATACCTTCCAAACATCCCTTTTTGTTACCCATAGTCCATATTTCTAATAAGCAATCTGCTTCTAATTGCCCCTAAGGATTTCAGTTTGGAGATGTATGGTTTTCATGGTTATTCATTGTTACTGTTTAGTATGTAATCTCTTCTATACCCTGTTGTCTGGACAATATTCTAGAATTAAAGCTCTGGTTATTTTATTGCCTTTTAGAAAAGTCTCCAGGGACTTTGCATTATTTACCAAAAAGGTACAGAGTGACATTTAAAACTCTCTTTCTGATCTCCTGAGCATTCTAATCTTCTTTACTGCTGTGTTCGTGTGCCATTGTATCACTGACAATCCATCAGCATCCCCAGGCCTTTCGTACAAATATCTGTGCCCTTTAATTCTCTGTATCTAAGGGATTTGACACCAGTTCTTCTTGTCTTAACTATCTTTCTTTTTCAAGCCGTTATTGTACTGACCTGGGTAAACCTTTGGAACTAGATAGGTTTGCATTCAAACTCAGGTTCTACTATTTATTGACTATGCATTAACCGGAGAAATCCATGAATCTCCTGGTCCTTTGGTTTTCTTATCTGCAAAATGGAGATTTTTATACCTAACTCAGAGTGTTATAGTTGGCTTAAATGAGAAAATAGATGTGATATGCTTGTCACACAAATACTTTAAAATATTATTATTCTATCTTATGTTAAATATAATTTTCTCATTGGAAGTTTTCCTGATTTTTTCAAACAGTTCTAACTCAAAAACTTTACATTTTCTTTTAGCCCCCCTTTCATATTTAAATCACCTAAAATTAAATTTATTTATCCTTTTAATCCAACCCACACTGCTATATTAATACCTTCTTGAGTGGAGTCATTGTGTTTTGCATTTTTTTATACCCTTTAGAATCTTGAGCCCTGCGTCTGCACAGAGTAGGTACTCAAACGTTTTGTTGCATTGCATTAATTATCAATCCACTGAGCTGATAAACGGCAGTGTGTTCCTGGTCTGTCTCTCTGCTGGAAACACCGGTGTTAGAGCTGTAGCAAACGCAGGGCCTGGAGCTGTAGGGTGCCGCTATAATGAGACGGCTCAGAGGATCGAAACCAGAGTGGTTTCGAACCATTTACTAGTTGTCAATAAGTATTTTTATGCTCCCTGAATAGTTGACAAAATGCTGTTCACTTTGCCCCACCTCCAGAGGGTGGAGGAACACTGGCGGGAGGCTTTCTGAGATGTTGACGTGTACATCCTCTGATTTTAGAAGCATCATTTTTAGAAAAACTGCTGAGATTAGGGTTTGCCGCGACCATGAATCAGTTTGGTTCTCTAATCAGTTCCGAAGCAAACAATAGTCTAAACCACTTTTGAAAAATAGGTAAAAGTCATTTGGAGTCAGGATATTTAACAAAAATACATTATCTTATTCCCCTTATTCACTCATCCATATTATAAGAACTAAAAACATGCTATTTGAAGGAAATTATTTCTCCAGTAAAGCCCATACTATTTTTTGAGATATTTTGCTAGCAAGCAGGTTTGCTTTTGCTTATAGTACATATGTTTATTACAATGCCACACTTCCATTTAATCTTAACATTATTTTCCTAAAACTGAGTTATTAGTGGTGAATCTTAATATACACATTATTCAATGAATATTAATATTCCTTTTGTACTAAAGCAAATTCCTTCCTGTTTCGCAATGACTCTGGACTTACTTTTAGTGCCTGGACCACCCAGACCCATCCAAGTGACCCAGGACAACCATCAGCTGTACCACCCCTGACACCATTCCAACATCCCACGCAGGGTGAGATGACCCTTCAGCTGATGCCCTTCAGGTTATTGGCACAGGTGGACGGCCAGGTGGGTCCGGGCAGCCATCTCACAGATCACCTCTCAGGACCTCGCTGTGCAGGAGGAACTGGTGATTATGTGATGCAGGGACTACTGGGTCACTCTGAGCATTGTGACCTCACGTGCTGATGGCGTGCAACATGTTTGCAGTGAATAATGAAAGGTTTGGGGTTCTTGAAACTAAATCTTAGACTTCATTCAAAAGTCTATGCATTGTCATGCCGAAGTACTTTAATAAGGTGAAAACAGGTATTAGCGTTTGGAGTCACACCTTCCTTTCACCTTCTGCACCCGGCCAAATGTAATGGATCATGTGAACTTCATTTGCAGGGACCCCAGGCAATGTCTGAGTTAGAGTCATATTTAGGTTTCATTTGATTACCTCCTGGTCGTGCCTTACTGACAAATTTCTTAAATGTGTTTCATGGTGAAAATGTTTGAACCCTACCACTTCACAGAAATAACTCTTTCAAACATTACCAATGAGTTTTCCTTCCATTTAATTCAGATTTATTGAGATTTGATTTATATACTATAAAATGCAGCAAAGTTAAGTGTACAAGTCAATGGTTTTAATACACCTACAGAGCTGTCACAATATTTTCATCACTCCTAAAGAGACCCCATACCCATGAGCAGTCACTGTCAGTTCTGCTCAGTCTCCTCTACCCCCAGGCAAATGCTAATCTAGTTTCTGTCTGTAGAGATCTGCCTGTTTGGGACCTTCCATATAATGGGATCTTATAATACGTGGTCTTACATGACTGGCATCTTTCATTCAACATTGTGTCTTCAGGGTTAATCCGTGTTGTAGCATATATGAGTATTTACTCCATCTTATTGCCAAATAATGTTTTATTATATGTCTATAGTTATCCATTTTATGCATTTTTAGTTATCCATTTTTTAATCGATGGACATTTCAGTTGTCTCCATTTTTGCCTATCATGGATAATGTTACTATGAACATTTTTGTACAAGTCTTTGTGTGGATCGCTGTTTGTTTCTCTTGGGGCAGATACCTAGGGTTAGAACTGCTGATTCACATGGTACCTCCATGTTTAACATTATGAGAAACTGTCAAAGTATTCTCCAAAGTGAATGCACCAATGAATTCTTACTTGCTACTGTGAATGTCAGTCTTTTATCAGTTCTTATCATGGACCCCACTGTGCCACGTTGCACCGATGATCATCTGTTTTACTTATAACCTATTATTTGCTTTTGTGATGTTTAATGTTCATTTTTTTTCTCATGGTCTTTTCTGTGACTCTTTTTCCTCTCTCTCTGTGCAATTTTTGTCTCTGCTTTTTCTCTCTGCCTCCGCAATGTCATTCAGCAAAGGACGCTTCACTTCCTAGCCTTATGGAGAATCAAATTCATTAAAACCATGCTGCAGGGTCTGCTGAGCTGCTGTCACACAATTCTGATCACTCAGGTCTTCTGTGTAGCTGTCTGCTTTCCAAGGCAGGGTGTCCACAAGAGGGCTCATCACCTGCACTGCAAAACTGGTCTTCGTTCTCCTCACTCTTTCTTAAAGCCTCTCTGCTCCTTTGAACCCACACTTGAAATTTCAGTCATTTTTTTCCCTCCCTTGTCCCTTTTGCCCAATCAGTTTGCCAACTCCTGTCCACTTTGTGAAGGCCCTTTGTCTGCATCTCACTCCACCTCCTTACTGTGCTCAGGCACCATATTTCTCATTTTGATTGCCTTACATCGTCTTTAACTGGCCTACCTGCTTATTGTATTTTTCCCTTTCCTTTTTTCCATCATTTTACATTTACATCTTACTTCATAGTTCAATCACATCCCTGTGACTCCTCTATTAAAAATCTTCAAAGATTCTATGTTATCCTCTGAATAAAGAACAGATTCCTTAGCTGTACATTGAAATCTCCTGTATATTTTTCTAGTCTTGTCTCCACTGTGACCCTGTATAGAGCAGGTATTAGAATCAGTCTCAGTTTCAGTTCTCTTTATCAACCAAACTTTGTATCTTCTTGCCCCCAGCTTTGCTCATGGCACTCCTTGGGCTCCCTGTCCTTGCACCTACGGAAGCCAGCTCCTGAAGGTCATAGCAGAACGTGTCCTCTCCCACAGCTGTGCTCATGATCTCACTCGACTGAATTTATCTCTCCTTGAACTTCTGCAATGTCACTTTCAATCATGTATGATAGTCAGTATATATCTGATCATCCCTTCTTAAATCTACAGTCCTTGAGGGCAGAGGCTGTGGAGTATTTATGACAATTAGAACAGCTACCATTTCCTGAGTACTTACTATGACCTGGGCGCTGAGCTAAGTGTTTTATATGCCATATCTTCTTTAATTACCAAAGCAATCCTCTGAAATAGGCATTTTTAATCCTCATTTTATAAATGAGGCAATTAGTGCTGAGAAAGGATAAGGAATTTTAGCCTTGATTGTCTGGCTGTAAAGTTCATGCAATTAACTCTATCCCTTTCTCTACAGCACCTGCTTTAATAAATGCCAGTCAAATGAATAAATTATGGTCAGTGTGTACAGCTGAAAATGCATAAGGTTTTGTAGATAGATTTTAGTTCAAATTAAAGTTCTAACACTTTCTTTGAAGTAAATTATTTACGACGTCTGGACTGTTTACTCATTCATAAGGCAGAGGAAAGAGATAATAGCCCCTGCCTCACAAGGGTGCTGTGAAGATAAAATGAAACAATAAACACTGCAGCGTGTACTAGTAGGCTCTCGGTAGAGACTGGCTGACAACAATAGAAATGAAGTTCCATTCTTACTAGTCCTCCTGGGTAAGGTTGGCTATCCTTGGATCTGCACCAGCAGAGCCCATAACAACTTTACAAAATTTATCCTATAAGAAATAGACTTTCTTATGGATTGTACAAAGTCATAGTCTTTGACTTAAAATGAAACTAACAGACAATATGGTGCTTCATAATTGAGTGCTATTTTTACTTCATTGTATTCATATATTGACATATTTATCTATTATCTATCACCTAATATCTGTGCATTTAATTATAATATTACCAAATTGACCGGGTAACTCTGCCACTGGGTTTCTAGTAGTGACATATACATAGTTAATTTTTTATTAAAGACATTACCTTCTTGC
Organism: Tonatia bakeri; assembly: GCA_004024845.1. Lineage (NCBI taxonomy): Eukaryota > Metazoa > Chordata > Mammalia > Chiroptera > Phyllostomidae > Tonatia > Tonatia bakeri. The sequence continues at coordinate 55,920 of PVIA01006757.1, forward strand.
TTGAGCTCTGACTGTTCTTGTTTACACCCCTCACGTGGCCTCAAATATGCAAGTAAAACTTAGTGCTCTTCCTTCTCATTTTGTTTCTCTGGGTAAATTCCTCCTCTTTATCTTGCTGAGTGCAGTGATTCATCATTGCATTTCAAACACTTCCAAATACTGGTGTCCACAGAATACCGCCCCCTCTAGCGAAACCTTTATATAAAATAAAACATTTAAATTATAATAGCATATGAGTGCACACACTTTCACTAACTTGTACTTTTTTTACTGCTATTCTTGTTTTTATAGAATAAATGCCCTTTGACATTTCATAAGATCCCATCACTAATCAGTGGTTGGAGAAATACTGAATCTTATATTAACTTGTTATGTAGAATGGGTCCTATTCTAAATACCGTATTCTCCATAAAAATAAACAAACAAAACCTTGCTTCAGAGACCTGGGGAAAGACAGACTGTTCTTAAGCAAAGGTAGGAGAAAGGGTAAAAAGGGAGTGAGTGTAACTTGTAAACACAGAATTAATTTTCTGGTTGCTCTAGACCATCTGAATATGAGTGTTACATTAAGATGTCATAATAAAGATGAACCTTATCAATATGTTCCCAAGTCCATAGTTGGAGAATTGTAGATGGAGAAGTCCTGTGCATTTTTCCATTCTGTTGAGATTCAGGAAAGAAGTGTGGAATTAATTGTTTACAATTACAGCTGTATATGAAACTCTTATGAGCTATCTTGATTTCTTCATTTCGTTTTTTCTGTATTCTGATGGGTAACCCAAATTTCAGTCTTTATAACATGGAGGGGTTTCATAAATGCAGGTATAATTGGGACAATCAAATGTATATTTTAAAGCTCTGTGCTTGAAATGCCTTAGGAAAAACTCTAGGGCCAATATCCAACTCATCTCTGTTTCAACATTAATAGCTGAAACATGTAAAGATTACATCTCATTTAATACAATTTCAAGGAAGGCTTGGATATGATGAGGCGACATTTTCTCTGCTTGTGATTGCCAGAGGAAGAGGGCTTCATCATTCTGCAGACGGTAACTTCCTGCAGGACCCATGGCAGAGCAGCCGCCTCTGTCCCTACCAGTCTCGGTGGGGGGTCTACTGAAGGATCTTCGTGCTGATTGTGTTACAGGCTCTACAGGATGAGCAGGGATACCGGCAGTGCCACTGGCCCGCAGTGTTTTTGTCCTGAAATCAGGAAGTGCTTTCCTTTTCACTCCCATTAACTTCCCCCAAGCTAAATGTCCCCAACACCTTCATTAGGAAATAGTAAATTCCTACAGCACTCACCAAAGTACAGAACACAGAAACAGACCCAGATCCCCACAGGTGGAACCAGCCAACTCAAACTACCAGTGCTTATTTTTACCTATAACTTAAGCATTATAAAATTTATTGTTTCATCCAATGGCTGTCCATGGAGAGCAATTTTTCCATATTATTAATTTAAACAAAATTCTATAAAAAGGTAAGTAAATTGGGAATTTTCTCTGAAGTTTGAGATAAAATAGTATTTCACTTATATTTATGTTTTTGTTGTCTTTTAAAGTAGCAAAAAATACAGATGCTTATATTTGGATAGTAGATACCGTGCATATGAGCAAACCTGAACGAATAATAACTAGGACTAACCGAGTACTAATAGCTAACTACACTCTTTATAAGCATTACTCAATTAGCACGACTTTGCCAGGAAGTAGACTCAGTAAATATTACTATTCCCATTTTTATGGGCTCAATATGTCAGAGAGATTTACACACATTTATTTAGAAAGTAGGTGGAACATAGGAACTTTTATTTTTTTGCCGATAAATAGGCTGAATGATACTTCCCTCTCCACACAGATGGCTGCAGAAATTTTAAACTATAACCCAGGAATATACGACTGCGCACCACAGACCGACCATCCAGATCTAAAATAAACTGGCTCCTTACAACTATCCTGTAAACCTTGCAGTTCTTCTTTCATTCAAAATAACCCTCACCGAATGTGAAAACAGTTATTGCAGGGGGACCAGAAATCAGGCTTTGTGGCCAAAAGTAAAAACTGCAGGAAAACCATCGGGTTGGCAGTTAGTTGCTGAAAGTAGGAATCTGGACCTTTTCACTGTTGCTCGTTCGGCCCGTCCTCCCAGCCCACCCGTGTGAGCTTTCAGCTTTGCATGAGCCATCCGGAACTCGCTCACTTCTTTGGAGCTCATCACTGTCCTGGTCTTCTCTGTCCCGTTGGTAGCCTTAACAGACACTTGTCCAGGGGCGCCAGGCCCTGCACAGAACCCCTCCTCGGAGTGGCTTTGGTTGGGCCAGCATTCTTCTTCAGGGTGATGAGCATGCTGTCCTGGAACCTGCACTTCTGGAAGAGCATGGTAGCTCCGGCAGGGACTGGGTGCTCTCTGCCAGCACCATGCTAGCTCCGGAAGATATGAGACAATAAACAGAGTTTTCTGTCTAGAGACCTCATCTTTCCCAATACTTAACAGTGCATAATGGGGAATGGAAACCTGTGTGGACATACAGTAATCCAGAAGAGGGACCTCTGTGCATGGGATTAGGCTGAGCATCCTTTGCCTGTAAGCATGTTCCCAAAGGTGTGCACATTGCTGGGGCTAGTCACTGAAAAAGGTGTCTCCTCCTCAGACACTTGAACTACTGGTGACTCCTTTAAAAATATTTTAAAGAAAAATATATGTTTTATTGAGAATAGTTTTATAGTTAGGTTTTATGGATCAAATAAATGTGGACAGTTATTTAACAAATATTTGACTAAAAAACAATGGGCAATATGATGAAAGTTATATTTGAGTCTGTTTGGATAACACTTGGAAGGCTGTATTAATCACTGTTTTCTAAAAGAAATAGAAATAAAAAATTTGAATTCCAGAAGTAATTATTACTTGCTGTCTACCTTGTTTTACACACTATGGATACCAAAATGAATGATGTAGTGATTGTTCTCAAGAGGTTCAACCTTAAAGGAGGTAAAGGCATGTGATTTGTAAATTTTGCTATGATTTAGGTGACATGATAAGGCCATCACAGATTCATAGAGAAAGGAGAGAGTAATAGTATCCTGAAGTATTGAAGACGGCTTTCCAAAGGAGTTAACATCTCCCCAGATTTTAAAGAAAGAAAAGGCATTTATCAGAAGATATGGTCATTCCCACCGAGGAATAATGAGTCCTTCATCTTTTCACAAGGTGTTTATTCTTCCTGGAGCTTTAGATGAAAGCAATGAGTAACCTTTACCTATTATATCAATAGTAGAAAGATTGCCAAGCTAGGTATGAGTACATCTGTGTTTGAGTCCAAATTCTGCCCCTGAGATTCTTTGACTCACTGGAAAAATAATTCCGCCTCTTAGGGGGGGCCTCAGTTTCGACTAGATCAATTTCAAGGTTTCTGCTCTGTCTGAAGCAACCCACTTCATTGAATGAAGCATGGCACTTAGGACTGTAGGCTCTGAGCAAGCCAGATCTGTGTGAGAAGTCTAATCCGAAAACTCCTGTTGCTTGAATTTAGGGCAGTTCCTTAATCTGTCTGAACCTTTGCATCCTTCACAGTAAAAAGAAAACCCCAGAGAGTAATCATAAGAATTATATAAGATAATATGTATTGAGCAGTGTGACAAAGGTCCTGGGTCATGTTTATTGGGGTCATTACACTTTCAGCTGTAACATTTAGGAGAGAATTGGATATATGGAGGCAGATACACAGCTGAATAATTAATACTAAAATAAACTTTTATATTCCATCAAACATTACTCTTTGGTCCTACCCAAGTCACAGGTAAAATAACCTAACGTACTGATGAGGGTACTAGGGAGTAGGTCCCCTGGATGTCAGTGACAGGTGGACTCTGGTAACACAGATGAGGGCAAGGCTGTGGGTTTGATCCTTTCTGAGGTACTTAAGTTCACAGTTTCATTCTCAGCCATTGACTGCTAAGTGCTGCTTGTCAGTTGAGTGCTGACAGGTAACTATCTCAAATACCCCCCTTCTTCCAGGTCTGATGTCACCCAAGCTAGGTCTTCCCTAGCTACCCTACCTGAACTTTCACCATTTTCTTTCTTTAAAAAAATTCTTTGCACTTACTATCTTTACATATCACTTGGCCGTTATCACTGTCATTTACTGAGCTACCACTTTTATTGTGTCTTTCCATGTGGAAGGTAAGCTCCAGGAAGGCAAGAAGTTTTATCTGCTCACTTACTAATACATCCCTACTGCGCTGATGAGTCACCGATAAATGACAGACGTGCCGAACGAGCAGAGTCACGTGTAAAGGGATGCGCTCAGGCAGCTGTCAGCTCCTTAACTGGGCAGCGGGCAGGGGGCTCCTTTACAATAGGAGACAGGAAACTACTGGAGCGAATGACCTCAACAGAATGAATGGGAGTCTGCCAGCTGTGAGATTTTCTTCTTCAAAGTTGAATAGGTCCTTAGAATCCTGTTTCTCCCAGAGAATATATCCTTGTAGAAGGCGTACTGCAGAGTAGTAACATGTTTTCAGAGAAAGGAATCCAAGGTGAGATTTGTGATTTCTGAATTCCAATCACTTGCATGGATCTGTGAAAAGTGTTAAAGAGAAAAAAATTATATTAGTAGAATTGACAAGGTAGAAAAAAATCACTGTGCAATAAAGCATATAATTATAAAATTTACAGATGGAGAAACAGATTGTCTAGACTCAGGCATGGAGCAGAGAGGTCATAAAAGACTTACGAATCTTTATTTTTTGATAATATAGTAGTAATTTTACTATGTTTTACTCTAACATTTTATAAATTTTATGTTGGAATAATTCTTTTCAGCTCATCCATGTAAATGCCTCTCACTTACCACATTTTAATCCCATGTAGCTTGACATGGTTTGGCTTCTTTTTTAAGATTTTTTAGGTTCACAGGAAAATTGAGAGGAAGGTGCAGAGATTTCTCATATACCTGCACTTCCACACGTGCATGGAGTTCCCCTTCCTGACATGCTGTGACCGCCCGGAGTCAGGGCTGTGTTCTGACGCTTGTCCCTTCTCCACCCTCACCCTGTGGCAAACACTGGCCTCCTCACTGTCTCCATAGCTGTCTTTTCCAGAATGTCATATAGTTAGAATTATACAGCATGTAGCCACTTCATTTGGCTTCTTTCACTTAGTAATTAATATACATTTAAGTTTCCTCCATGCCTTTTCATGACTTTGTTAACAGAAGAAACCTGGTTCTTCTTATTGATGCATGTAAAGAATTACCTATCAGCAAATCTGGTAGCATGTAATCAGTTTATTAGTGGTCTGCTTCCTTGGAAAAGAACAGGACTGGGTAGAGTAGGGGGTGAAAGGCAAAGTTTCAGAGCAAAGCAGGGTGAGAAAAGCAAGAGTGGCTAAAGACCAGGGTGGCGAGCCCCTGAGCAGCCAGAGACCGGGTGGCCAGAGGCCCTGTGGCCCGGGAGCCAGAGCCAGAGAGAGAGAGAGAGAGAGAGAGAGAGAGAGAACAAGTCCTTTGTTCTCCAGACTTATATAGTTGGTGGGATAGGAGGGAAAAAGTTACATACTGATTAACGGGTAAATGTGGCACCAGCTTTCCTGGGGGAGTGTGACTGCCCAAACTTAGGGATGAATGGGGGTCTGTCCACCCAAATTCTTATCTTGCTCCAGACCCCATTTGGTCATCCTGTTGTAAAACAAATACGACAGGAGGCAGTTAATTAAAATTGAGGCACTTTCCAAAGTTATTTAGGGGCTTTCTGTAAGCATCCGGGACTCCCTCCTAAAACAGATAGTGACCAGAGGTAGGCAATTAACCAAAGTTGTTTTATGGGCTCTTTCTTTGGGCACTGGGGACCCTCTCCCACATTCAGGCCTTGGGATGAAAGCACAGTTATAAGGCCTTCTTTCCCAGATAGTGGAAATGTTACAGAGAATTTCAAGGACTTGTCTTCTTCCTTAGTAATATAGTGTTTCTTGTGGTATTGGAACACCTGGCAATATTATCAGACCAGGCTCAGGACTGCCGAGTCAGCATGTGAGACTGGTCTCCCTCCTCTTCCCTGCCTCGGAGTACTATTTATTCCACCTAGTTGGTAAAGGGTGTTTCCTGGCAACCAGGGTGCTAAATGCTGGCCACTGACAGCACTGCAGTCTCAGAGTTCTTCCTGTGCTGTCTCCTGCTTCAACTTGATGGCTCATTTCTTTTTAGAACTAAATAACATCCCATTGTCTGGATGGACCACAGTCTCTCCATTCACTTACTGAAGGACATCTTGGTTGCTTCCAAGTTTTGGCAATTATAAATAAATATGCTATAAATATTTGTGCACAAGTTGTCGGGGGAGTTTCCAGCTTCTTAGGATAGACACCAAGAACTGCAGCCACTAGACTGTGTGGTAGGAGTATGTTTAATTTTGTAAGTAACTGCCAACTGCCTTCTAATGTGCCTGTACCATTTTGCATTCTGGTCAACAACGAATGAATGAATATATTAGTTTTTCCACGTCCGAGCCAGCATTTGGTGCTGTCAGTGCTCTAGATTTGGGCTATTCTAACAGGCATGTAATGGTATCTCATTGTTAGGTTAATTTGCATTTGCTTGATGACATATGATGTGAAGCACCTTTTTATAACCTTATTTACCATCTGCATATCTTCTTAAGGTCCATTTTATAACTGAGTTTGTTTTGTGAGAGTAACATTGTAAGTGTTCTATGCATATTTTTGATAATAGCCCTATGTCAGATGTGTCTTTTGCAAATAGTTTTTCCTGGTCTGTAGCTTATCTCCTCACTCTTTTGACATTGTATTTTACAGAGCAGAAAATGTTAAATTCAATGAAATTCAGCTTATCATATTTCTTTCATGAATTGCATCTTTGGTGCTGTACCTAAAAAGGCATTGCCACACCCAGGGCCATCTAGATTTGTTCTTGTGTTAACTTCTAGGAGTTTTATAGTTCTGTGTTTTATATTTGAGTTAATTTTTGTGAAGGGTGTTAAGGGCTAGCTCTGTCTACCTTTTTTTTTTTTTTTTTTTTTGCATTTGGATGTTGTTTCCAGAGAATTTTGTTGAAAAGATTGTCTTATCTTTATGGAATTGTCTTTGCTTTTTTGTCAAAATCAGTTGAGTGTACTTATGTCTGTCTCTTTATGACCTCTCCGTTCTGTTCCATGGATCTACTTGTCCATTCTTTCACCAACACCACACTGTCTTGATTGCTCAGGCAGCAATTTTCAAACGTTTCATCTCGTGGCATACACAAACCAATTACTAAAATTCTGTGGCACACAAGAAATATAATTTTTTTTGCCAATCTGACAAAAATAACTATAATTTTGATTCAATTACACAGGATGGCTATTGTAGTGTTGGCTGTTGTCATTTTTTTTTTTTTATTTTACAATCTAAGAGAAAAGAGGTCAATACCCCTGACTAAATAAATAGTCAGGCATTGCATGTTCTAAAAGTTCTTGCAGCATACCAGTGGAAAAACACTGAACTAGCTTAATAATAAGTACTGAAGTTGGGTAGTGTCAGTCCTCCGGCTTTGTTCCCCTTGCATACCATGCTGGCTATTCTAGGTCCTTTACTTCTCCGCCTAAACCTCAGAATCAATTTGTTAATATCCACAAAATAACCTCCTGGGAGTTTGATGGAGATTGCATTGAATGGATATGCATCCATTTGGGAAAAACTGACATCTTGAGTCTTCCTATCTGTGAATATGGCATATCTCTTCATTTATTTAGTTCTCCTTTGATTTCACTCATCAGAGTTTTGCAGTTTTCTTCATAAAGATCTGATACATATTTTATTAGATTTATATCTAAGTATTTAATTTTTTGTTGCTAAAATAAATGGCATTGTGTTTCTAATTTCAATTTCTACTTGCTCATCATTTGTATGCTTGTATAGGAATTTGATTGAAATTTGCACTTTAAACTTAAATTCTGTCTTCTTTTTTAAAAATATATTTTATTGATTATACTATTACAGTTGTCCCATTTTCCCCCCTTCACTCCCCTCCACCCTGCACACCTCCTCCCACCCACATTCCCCCCCTTTAGTTCATGTCCATGTGTCATAAGTTCTCTAGCTTCTACATTTCCCATACTATTCTTGCCCTCCCTCTGTCTATTTTCTACCTACCATCTGTGCTACTTATTCTCTGTACCTTTTCCCGCTCCCTCCTCCTCCCACTCCCCTGTTGCTAACCCTCCACGTGATCTCCATTTTTGTGGTTCTGTTCCTGTTCTAGTTGTTTGCTTAGTTTGTTTTTGTTTTTGTTTTACGTGTGGTTGTTAATAGTTGTGAGTTTGTTGTCATTTTACTGTTCATATTTTTGATCTTCTTTTTCTTAGATAAGTCCCTTTAATATTTCATATAATAATGGCTTGGTGATGATGAACTTCTTTAACCTGACCTTATCTGAGAAGCACTTTATCTGCCCTTCCATTCTAAATAATAGCTTTGCTGGATAGAGCAATCTTGGATGTAGGTCCCTGCCTTTCATGACTTGGAATACTTCTTTCCAGCCCCTTCTTGCCTGTAAGGTCTCTTTTGAGAAATCAGCTGACAGTCTGATGGGAACTCCTCTGTAGGTTACTGTCTCCTTATCTCTTACTGCTTCTAGGATTCTCTCCTTTATTTTTAATTGTGTGTAATGTAATGATGATGTGCCTTGGCGTGTTCCTTCTTGGGCCTAACTTCTTTGGGACTCTCTGAGCTTCCTGGACTTCCTGGAAGTCTATTTCCTTTGCCAGAATGGGGAAGTTCTTCTTTATTATTTGTTCAAATAAGTTTTCAATTTGTTGCTCTTCCTCTTCTCCTTCTGGTACCCCTATAATTTGGATGTTTGAACATTTAAAGATGTCCTGGAGGTTTCTAAGCCTCTCCTCATTTTTTTGAATTCTTATTTCTTCATTCTTTTCTGATTAGATGTTTCTTCTTCCTGGTCCACTCTGTTGATTTGAGTCCCAGTTTCCTTTCCATCACTATTGGTTCCCTGTATATTTTCCTTAGCATAGCCTTCATTTGTTCATCTAATTTGCTACCCAAATCAACCAATTTTGTGAGCATCCTGATCACCAGTGCTTTGAACTGTGCATCTGATAGGTTGGCTATCTTTTGGTTGCTTAGTTGTATTTTTTCTGGACCTTTGATCTGTTCTTTCATTTGGGACATTTTTTTTTTTTGTCTTGATGCACCTGTTATGTAGTGAGGGGTGGAGCCTTAGGTGTTCACCAGGGTGGGGCAACCCAGTCACTGGGTTGTGACACTGTATGTGGGGCAGGGGTCCAAGAGGGAACAATGGTGCTTGCTCTGCTCTCTGCCAGATTTCAGTCACTTCTGCCACTTCTCCCAAGCAAACTGGGCCCTTCTGGTGCTGATTCCAATAGGGGTGGGTTTGTGTACATTCTAGGACCCTGTGGGTCTCTCCAACAAACTCTCCTGTGAGGCTGGGAATTTCTCCCAGCACCTCGGCCCCCACAGGTGTTTTCAATTGGTGTTTTGAGGCTTTATTTCCCCCAGCTGGGAGCCTGCATTACGATGTCTGTCTTGCTCCCCAGTTTCACCTGGTTTACCTGCATGCAAATGTTGGCCCACTGGGTTCTGCAAGTCACCTTGTGTGCTGTACCCCTCCACAATCTGCTGCTTTGTGGGTCCACCCGCTGTCACCTTGTGTGCCCGGGTCAGCCAGCTGCTGCTTTGCACGCCTGGAGTCCACCAGCCATCTCCTTTTTTTTATTTTTTGCCACTACCTCTCCTACCCCTGGTTGCCAGACTCCACCCCTCCTACCGGTCTGGACGAATGTGTCTACTTTAACTCATTGGTTGCCCAACTTCCATACAGTTCAATTTTCTGTCAGTACTTGTTGTCATTTTATTTCTAAATTTTTGTTGTCCTTATTTTGGTTATGTAAGGAGGCACAGTATGTCTACCTATGCCTCCATCTTGGCCATAAGTCCCTGTCTTCTTTTTATAATTGCTAACTAGTTCCAGGAATTTTTTTCATCAATTCTTTTAAATATTCTAAGTAGACAATCATGTCATTTGCAAACAAAGACAGTTTTCTTTTTCCCTAACCAATCTGTGTATTTTTTATTTCATTTTCTCTTCTTTAGCCAGAACTTCCAGTATGATGTTGAGAAGGCGTGGTGAGAGGTAATATCTTTGCCTTGTACCTGATTTTAGAGGGAAAGCTTTGAGTTTCTCTCTGTAATATGATATTTGCTGTAGGTTTTATTATAGATAAGCTCTATCAAATTGAGGTAGTTCCCCTCTCTTTCTAGTTTGCTAAGAGCAATCTTTCTGCCCTTCCTTCCTTCCTTCCTTCCTTCCTTCCTTCCTTCCTTCCTTCCTTTCTTCCTTCCTTCCGACTTTTTTTTAGAATGAATGAGTGTTGAATTTTGTCAAATACCTTTTCTGCATATATTAATAGAGTATGTGATTTTTCTAGCTTGTTGACATATTGGAGTACACTAATTGATTTTTAAATGTTGGACCAGACTTGCATACGTGGCATAAATCCCAGCTGGTAATGACACACTTCTTTTTGTACATTGTTATGTTGTTGGATTTGATTTGCTAATATTTAGTTGATGAATTTTTAAATCTATATTAATGGGAATTATTGGTCTGTAGATTTCTTTTCTTGTCATGTTTTTGCCTGATGCTGGTATTAGAGTAATGCTGGCCTCATAAAATGTGTTAGGAAGCAGTTCCTTTGCTTCAGTTCACTGAGAAATATTGTGAAGAATCAATATAATTTCTTTGCAAATGTTTAATAGAATTCTTCCGTGAACCTATCTGGGCCTGGTACTCTCTGTTTTGGGAAATTATTAATTATTAATCAATTTATTTAATGGATATAAATCTGCTCAAGTTGTCTGTTTTTTCTTGTGTGAGTATGCCAGTTGTGTCTTACAAGGAACTGGTCCATTTCATCTAGGACTCCTGGCCTCATTCACGATCTTAGTGGAAAACCTAGTTTCTCACCATTAAGTATGATACAGCCAGCTGTTCATGCCTTTATTTTTTAACTAGCTGGGAATTCCTACATTTCTAAAATTCATAGAGTTAGGCCTCCATTGGAAGAATGGATTCTAGCTCTGTCATTAAATAGCTACATGATGATTTGCAAATTATCAAGGTGCTCTGAGTCTCAGTTTCTTTTTCTGTTAAGTTGAGAATTAAATTCTTGTTTTTCAGAGAGATCGTAAGGATAAAATGAGACAACATATGTGGGGACTTACAGGACACATTGCTAACACATAGGAAGTAGTCAACAAATGTGGGCAAAACAATAGAATGGGCATAAAAACAACAATTAAAAAAAATTTCCCCCACTTCAAACAAACACATAAAATAAAAAAGTATTAGGTTGGTGATGATTCCAATGATATTACAAAATGTATTTGTTTGTTTAACTGATAAAAATTGAATCCAAGTAAGGATTTCACAATTTTTTTTTTTTTTGGAGAGAGGGCAATAAAATAAAAATGTAACCTTCTGTTATTTCCTTTTTGCATTTTTCCTTCTATCAGGTCAGGGTATCCTTCTGAAATTAAAATGAGTTGAATTATCTTCAAAAATATTTTCAGATAATTGATGGGTGGCTAAAGGAGAAAAGATAACTGTCAACTAATCTGTCACCTATGAAATGAAATTTTATTTTTTCTAGCACACAAGAGAACAGAAAATGGCATAAGTCTAATAATATATTCAGCAGCAGAGCACAGTTTATGATTTATATTTTACAACCCAGAATATACAGATTTAGGTAATTCTGTACATTGGCAGAGCTTTTAAGTGGGAATTGGTTTATACAGAGAGTTGTAAAAATGTCTCCATTTATATTGAAGTGGTACAGGTGTTACTAAACAGAGTCAGTGTGTTTTTGAGGTTGTATTCCAACCAGTTAAAATGGGGCCTATTCAATGTTGAGAAATCTCATGTTGATACCGAAAAATTCTTAGAAGAAATAAACAAATAAAGAGAAAAAATAGAATTAACTACGCCACTGTTTTCTGCCTGAGAACAAGAGTTAAATTATTGCACATTATATTTCAAGGGCCTGATGATAGAAGCAATTTAAAACTCAATTTTTTTTGCAATTTATCAAATATACTGAGAAATATAAGGTTTTCGCTGTTGGGATAAAAGGGGAACTATAACGAAAGGTGCCAAAATAGTTTGTAAACACTTGTATTGGGGAATTGTAGGTAAGTGATGTGAGTCTAATTATGGCAACAGGAATTACTTTCTAGCTTACCTTATGGCCTGTGAGAATACAATCAGAGACACAGAGTAAAACAGAAGCACCATAGTTAAGGAGATTGTGTTTTAATGAGTTTTAATCAGCTCGACTGCACGTTGCTCATGTTCCCTGATTAAAAATAGTTGATTCAGAGACTGACAGTTTAAAATGGTATCTGGCTATAAGGCCCTGGTGAACACTCTCTAATTTCCTACTAAATACCCATGAATGCAGAAATATGTGAAACCCCAGAAGAGTATCAGCTGAGACTGACAGATAACCTACTAGAAGAATCTGTAAGGAATTACCTGGGAGCCAACTGAATCAAGGTGATACAAATATTTATGCAAAAGGAAGAGTATTACAGCTTTTTATGAAAACACCTCTCCATCTCTGCATACCTCCTCTCCCTGCAAGGCCCACTTCAACACTCAGCACCTGTTCCTATTCGTTCTGTATTAGCAGAATGTGGTTTCACTTTTAATGGGATGTGTACAGTGTGGTTCTCTAGTTTCCAGTGCAGATACATATTTTCTCCCAATTTGATGTTTCTCTGGCCATTTCAGCATGTTTTAAGAGAGAAGGTGGCTTAGGTGTTTTTATTCAAGATGTCATCATCCTAGGAAATGCCCAAATCTCTCTTTTTTAAAAAAATGTCTTTTTAGATACCTTAGTGAACAGTTCACCATCATCTCCATCATTACTGCAAACTCTCATCTTCATGATGACCTATTGTGTGGAATAAACTTAGATTTTTTCTTTAATGTCATAATTTACTTCATTAGCCTTCTGTGTGTAGGCTGATTCATTTCATCTTTATTTGAATTAGTAGGTAACCAGCTTCGATTTCATTGTGAGAGATTTTTAATTAAATAAGTAAAACACTTTCTTTGTTGGGCTATTAATTATAATCTTCCCAGTCTACATTTTCTTAGAAAAGATACCAAAGCAATTTAAATAGATGAATAGTTTTCTGCTTATATATCAGCATTTACAGGGATCAAATGTACCTCTGGGTTATTTGGGGGGCACCTAAGAGACCTCCACTTTCAGTTGCAGCTCTGTCATTACTGATTTGGGCACACTCACTTTTCTTTCTTTTTCCTACAAAATGGGGTCATGGAAACAGATAATCATTTCCTCCTTTAAAATTGCCTAATTTTTAGTAGCAAAAATTAAATATCCTAGATTTTGTCTCAAGCAAATGAAATTAATTTAGTTTCTGCTTGCAATACCAGAAAGTAAATGCTAATAATGCAGGGATTAATCTTACTTTTAAAGAAGGTAGCTTTATAAGCCAGCATTTCACTTGAATGTCATAGAACTTGGCCGTCCAGGAAGACTGTTCTGAAAGCCCATGGCCATTCAGGGCCTGGGGGGTTTGAGGGTGGAGAGTGGCATTCAGGCAAACACAATGCATTAGCACTTCTCAAGTTCTTATTAATACAGATTTTCATTTTCCCTAAGAGCCCTTAAAATCTGTGCAGCAGAAGACATTTGACTAGTCCTAGAAGCATTTCACAGCTCACAGAGCTGATATAAGGGGACAGAGAGTCTAGGTGGAATTAAACCTAGGTTGGAAAGCTGAAATCTGTCATCAGCTATTCTTAATGCTTAACACATTATACATTTATGCATGCACATGGCAAGTGAGGGTGAATCGGAGACTCTAGCAAGCCAGACTTTCTGAACACAAGCATATTTTTCCTTGCAGAAGAGAGGAACATGCAAGGGAATAACACTGAGGGAAGATGTTCTTGGTGAGACAAAATTATTGTTATTTTTTAATTAATTTGTGTGATGACAAGAACATTAAGATACACAAATCTTGCTTTAGTTATTACAGTTTTCTTTGTATTACATTCACTACATGCTCTGAGGCCCAATCTGATGATAAAAAGAAAGGTTTGCTAGAATCTATTCAAATCTCTGTCAAAATCTGAGTATAAGGCCTGAATCTGGAAATCATAAAAATTATGCATTTATTCATTGGGCAAAGATACATAAAGAAGCAAAAAAAAAAAATCTATGGACTGGATACAACGTGCAGGTCAAGACAAAGGTTTCTGTCATCAGTGCCTCATGTTAATGAACACGGGGAGCTGAGAGATCCCAGGCGCATCTGGTGCCTCCAGGTCCTGCGGAGAATGCAGCTGCTAACTCTATATATAGACCGGGTTCTGATGCTGAGGGAATGAGAGCATACATTCTATAGTAATGAGATTACTGGGACAGCTCCCAAACCGAGACAGCACAGCCAAATCGATATATACATTTTCCTTCCCTGTCAAGTTGCCAAGCTCATTAGAAGGCCAACATGCCTCACAGTTAGACCTCTGGCACTTGCAGGCTGTGTGTCAAGCTCCCTCTATCATTTTCAAATTAGAAATTTAAATGCAAGGATGATTCTAGAATGTGACCACACCATCAAAATTACAATTTCCCCAGGATCAGCATTCTCATTTAAAAAATTTTCTTATGTGTTTTGGGCATGTGGATTGTACAGTTTTTAACTAACATGCTGTAACAGAAGACCACATGGTACAACAGAAAGTGTAGGGATGCTTAAGTGATACATAGTGAAGGTTAGAACCTCAGACACACTGTGCATTAGCTATATAACCTTTGTATATTCACTGCACTACAGGTTAAAACAAACTCTCCTCTGTGTAAAATTATGAATCTACAGAAGACAAAAATATAGAAGTAATTTAAAATTTAAGGAAATAATGCTTTTGATAAATATTTAGCTACAATGACGAGCCTTGCAGGATTGTATTTACAACTAAATATAAAGAATTAATAATAGAGGATTGCTTGAGTAACCTATGACACATTTATACTGGCATTATTATGTAACCACTTAAATGATAATTCATTGGAAGGAGGCTTAAGACATATTATTTAATTAAATAACAGAATTCACCTAATACATATGGTTTCAGTTGTATGATGCCATTGTGTGCACAGCTCTGTATATATAACACAATATTTACACGCACACATATATATATCACATGTAGAAAAAATTTACTCAATTGTGGAGATCAGTAAATAATGTGATTATGGCTGAGTCTTGTTTTGTCTGTGTTGCTTATTTGTATTACTGAGTTTTCTATAATAAACATAGTATTGGGTTTATAAAGAATAAAATTAAACACTAGTATTTCATAAAATAGCAAAAATGACTGGGACTCTCTTGAACTGGACAAAGGAATGGCACAGCACACCAGTTGGTATTACAGCCACTTACACTGACGTCGAGCCCGCTTTCAGGGAAATCCTGGAGCACATATCCCCGTAAGTGGAAAAAGGTCTCTCAAACCACAGAGAGGGGCAGGTCATGTTGTAATAATAGATAAAGACAGAACTTCCTTCTGGGGCAACGTTTCAGTCGTCACATGCACTCCTTCTGTGGAGAAGCAGTGGAGTAAAATGGCTAAGTGCACAGTCAGACATCAGAGAGGCCTAGGTCCAGGTCTTCTCTTCACCAGTGATTGGCCATGTGACTTTGGTCATTTTCCCATTTCAGAAACTTAGTTTCCTCATCTGTTAAAGGGGAATGGCAACAAGAAAAAATAATCCTTGTCTTAATCAGGGCTTACCCTGTTCTCGGCTTTGCTTGTCACATCCCCCTAGAGACAGAGGGAGTCTTGTCTGTAAAGCATTAACCCTGGTAACCAAGCACATGTACATGCTTGATAAATGTTAATTATTTATGTAGCTGCAGGGGTAGAAGTACTTTAGTGTGTGCTTAATAAATGCTAATTATATAGCTACAGGCATAGAAATGGTAATTATTTATTTAACAATCATTTCTGTCTGTAACTTGCACAGCTCTGTATTACAAACAGGGAGGGGCAGGAAGACGAATAAGGTACTTTCACTGCTCCCAAGGAATCTGTGTGACTGTGAGGAGTAACCCAGGGAGAAAGGCCGAGGAAGGTCTCAGTATAAAGGGGCCAGTGATGTGGTGCCTGACTGATCCCAGGCTGTCTGTTGTGGATTCTGTCCTGGTCCTCAGTGGTGGTGTTCTTCCTGTTCCCTGTGGGGACAGGATGCTCCACAGACTGAAAGTGGTCACCAACCAGCCCTATTTTCATGCAGGAAAAATTTGGAGCAAATATTTAACTTCTACTTTGAAGTTTATCATAAAGTCGGCATGCTCTTTTTGACTTAGCCGCATCTGAATGTCAAAAAATATTCAAGTCCACTGACAAGATAAAAGAGTTGCCCTATTGTTTTCAGTCTCCTTAAAAGATGTGATGCCTTAGATGATACTTTTTAAAAAAGCACTGCCTTTTTTCCAAACATGAAAAAAATTGGTCTCTAAATAAGTGACCTTTGAAGTTTAAAAAATCATATAACCTGCTACTGCATTGTTCTTCTATATTTTTGAGGTATATTTCCAGTCAGTTGAATCTTCCAACAGTCTTCTTAAGTAGCAAAAAGCAGTGTTATTAATCTCATCTTGTTGACGGTGAAAATGAAATATTCCAAGGTTAAATCACTCTTCAAAATCATGTAAAAGTGGTAGAATTGGGTTCAGGATCCAGGATTCTTGATTCTCAGCCTTAGGATGTTTTATTTCCATTATACTCAAAATATGTTTTAAGGCATTTTACAAGGATGAATTATATAATATTTCTATTTGAAGCATTGGAAGAGTACCTCCAATTTTCTTAAGCTAGTCAAGAGAGGTTTTGTGAAAAACCCACTCTGATATCTCACAAGCCTGCATTGCAGTCCATGCTTCACTGATTGCTTCCTGAACCACAGACACCACTGATCATTCAGCTCCCAAGGCAATATGCAAAGTCCAGTGCAACTGAAACAATACATAGCCCTACTGAGCCAAAGATTCAGAACCCAAGCCTCCAAAGAGCAGTACAGTGGAGACTGATGATATGGTAATTTGATATTTATTAAGTTATCCTTTCTTGTTTAACACTTAAGACTATGGCCTGTGAGTAAAACTAAAATTACTTCTCAAAAGAAGGGGTGCAAAGCACGTGTTAAAAGACTGTGCATAGTTAATAATGAATAAAGTTGCGGAACATTTGGCACCTCTGTCTAGATACAGTAAGGCTAGGATACTATTTCTCATGCATTTGCCACATGGGGGAAGACGTAGTTTCCAGGAGCAGAATTTAATGTACTCATACAATGAAAAACAAAATAATAAACTTTTCCATTCCCCAAACTTCAACCATTTTAGGGAAGTTAAATAATTTATTCCATAAGAAGACTGTTAATAACCCAAGAAAATTCAT
The DNA here is from genome assembly GCA_004024845.1 of Tonatia bakeri. Lineage (NCBI taxonomy): Eukaryota > Metazoa > Chordata > Mammalia > Chiroptera > Phyllostomidae > Tonatia > Tonatia bakeri. The sequence goes on from PVIA01006757.1 coordinate 73,453, forward strand.
ATGATCTAATGCTAATTTTTATTATTTAACATAGTCATGTCATTGCTTTATTAAATGCAAAATTAATTTTTATGGTGATTAATAATACAAGTGGGTACCTGTAGATTTGCTTCCATCAAAAGTAGCACAGATTTTTAAAATTTACACTGCCATATGCATATCATTAAGAAAATTATATAAATGTAGAAAAGCATAAAAATAAACACATAATCCCACAACCAAAAGAGCACAAGAAGAAGAGTAAGAGCAAGAAATGGGAAATCTACTTGAAAAAATAATGAAAGAAAACTTCCCTAATTTGGTGAAGGAAATAGACATGCAAGTCCAGGAAGCACAGAGAGTCCCAAATAAGATGGGTGCAAAGAGGCCCACTCCAAGACACATCATAATTAAAATGCCAACATTTAAAGACAAAGAGAAAATTTTAAAAGCAGCAAGAGAAAAGCAGTTAGTTATCTACAGGGGAGTTCCCATAAGACTGTCAGCTGATTTCTCAAAAGAAACTTTGCAGGCTAGAAGGGATTGGCAAGAAATATTCAAAGTCATAAAAAGCAGAGACCTACAACCAAGATTTCTCTACCCAGCGAAGATATCATTTACAATTGAAGAGCAGATAAAGAGCTCCCCAGACACACACAAAACAGAAGTTTATCATCACCAAACCATTATTATATGAAATATTAAGGGGACTTATTTAAGAAAAAGAACAATAAAATGGCAATAAATACACATCTATCAACAATTGAATCTAAAAAATAAACTCAGCAAACGAGAACAGAGACAGGATGATGGATATAGAGAGCATTTTGATAGTTGTCAGATGGAAGTGGTTTGGGGAAGATGGGTGAAGAGGTGAGGGGGTTAAGAAGTACAAATAGGTAGTTACAGAATAGCCACAGGGATGTAAAGAACTACACAGGAAATGGAGCAGCCAAAGAACTTATATGCATGGCACATGGACATGAACAATGGTGTTGGGGTTGCCTGAGGGAGTGGGGGGAGCTGGATGTAGGGGGCAAAGGGGGGAAATTAGCACTGTAATAGCATAATCAACAAAAAATAATTTTTCAAATTAAAGTTCTAACATTTTGTTATCAAATTTAGGAAGTTCCAAATGGAGATTTGGGGATAAGTCACTCATGAGTCATAAGGAAATACTCCTCTGCCTAGCTTTCCTCTGTATACATTTATCTTCTTCGTAGGTAGCTGTTGAATAAGGGTCCATTTGTTGGATTCCAAGATTCTCCTTCTCTGGAGATAGGCTGATTTATACCTACTTAATTCTGAGTTTTATACTCTGAGCTAGAGAGTTTTCTCAAGACACTCCCTTGGGCTTCTTTTTTCCTTCCTACCATTTTCTGAGGAAATTCCATAACAGCCATGGATTCATTTCTCAACTAAACAATTACTTCTAATATTCTGATACACCCAAGGTATATCCTCTAAACTTAAGGTCCTTTATCCTAGGAACACTGTCCATTTGTATGTGTTCTAGTCATCTTGGATTGGTCACGCCAACAGAGCTCATCCTGCTCCCTAGACGTGGTGTTCCTCTGGAGTTCCTGATTTCAGGGAGTTGTGAAACCATTCAACTAGGAGCCTCAGCCGAAACGCAAGAATGTGTCTGAGCCGCTTTTCTTTCTCTCACTGTACTCAGTGAGTTACCAAGTCTTTGCCTGCTTATTCTCTCTCAGATTAAATTATCACAGCTCTCTGCCACAGCTCACTGGCTTACTGTAGTAGCTTCCAAATGTGTTCTTCTTGGCACTTTCTAACTCTACGCACTGTCGCTGCTCTTCAATACACACAGATACAGCTCTACTCCTAGTTTTTCCGTGCGTGAAGTTCTTTAAGGGAAATACTGAAACTCCTAACATGTCTTATAGATACGGGGTAGCTATATAATTTGTCATCTAAACTGGCACATGGCACGTACTTGAAAGGGAAAGGGGTTCTACTTATAACTACTCCTAAATTAGGGCAATCTGAGCACAATGGGAAAATGTGAGATCAACCAAGATGAACAGATACTCTTCCTCCAATATTCTTAATGATTTAGATTTTTATCAACATTGTATGGTACACTCCTTCTCAGCCACTACCCACCAGAATATTTCTTTTAAATCCCATAACATCTGCATTTTGTTATCAGAGAGCCTTTGTGTAGTTGCCTTTTCCGCCTAGAACACACTGCTTCTAACCTCTGTGAATCACACGTTCTCCAGGGTGACTCCCGCCTCGTCTGTCAGAGGAGATGCTGTTTCTTTAGGAACGCTGTCTTCTTTCCCATTGTAACTTATGGTTCTGCTTCCTGGTCCTGCTTATAGTATCATATATGTCATGACTTTTGTAAACATTTATTGATCGAGTGAATAAATGCAGTACAATTATTGATTTTATTTATTTTTAAATTTTTTTTGTTATTGTATTATGGTTGTTCCAATTTTTCCTCCTTTGCCCTCTTCCACCCAGCCCTTCCCCCTCTCCCATAGTCAATCCCCACATTGCTGTCCACGTCCATGAGTCATTCATACATGTTCTTTGACTAGTCCCTTCCCCTTCTTTCCACCAGTATCCCCACCAGCCCTCTCCTCTGGCAGCTGTCAGTCTATTCCACGTTTTCATGTATTGGGTTCTATTTTGCTCCTTAGTTTACTTTGTTCATTGGATTCCCCTTATAGGTGAGATCATATGATATTTATATTTTACCAACTGGTTTATTTCACTTAGCATAACATTCTCCAGTACCATCCATGCTGTTGCAAAAGGTAGGAATTCTTTCTTCTTTCTGCTGTGTGGTATTCCATTGTATAAGTGTACAGCTTTTGATCCACTCCTTCACTGATGGGCACTTAGGCTGTTTCAAGCACTTGGCTATTGTAAATAGTGCCACTATGAACATCGGGGTGCTTAAGTTCTTTTGAATTGGTGATTTAGGATTCTTAGGTTATATTCCCAGTAGTGGAATTGTTGGATCGAAAGGCAGTGTTGGTGGTCATGCAGACTGGTGCAGCCACTGTGGAAAACAGTATGTAATTTCCTAAAAAAATATTGATTTTAGAGAGAGAGGGAGGGAGAGAGAAATATCAATGTGAGAGAGAAACAATCCAGTACATCTCATACTGGGTTCTAATCTCATACACTCCCACTGGGATCAAACCTACAACCTAGGTATGTGCCCTGACCAGGAATCAAACCCACAGTCTTTTAGTGTACAGGATGATAGTCCAATCAACTGACTCACACTGGCCATGGCTATAATTCTTAAGATACGTGCCCTGGCTGATGTAGCTCAGTGGATTGAGCACGGGCCTGGAAACCAAAGGGTCACCAGTTTGATTCCCAGTCAGGGCACATGCCTGGGTTGCGGGCCAGGCTCCCAATGGGGGCGTGTGAGGCGCAACCACACACTGATGTTTCTCTCCCTCTCTTTCTCCTTCCCTTCTCCTCTGTCTAAAAAATAAAAAAATAAGTAATTTAAAAATATACATGCCCTTCCGCTAAGAATGCCCATGTAAACGGTGGCCGTGCGACGCGGAGAGTGTTCGCACGTTCCGGGCTGTTCTGAGCCAGCTTTTTCTGGCTCGCCGGTGCAGGTTACTGAATTTTCCGGAACTTTATGATTGGGTTGTTAAATGAAACTCCTGTTGAAGTTGTTATATGAGCTTACAATTATATAATGTATAGTAAAAAACAGGTCATAAAAATACACATTCCATTACTTCCTAATTATTAGATGCGTTTTCTCACATTCTTTGCTCTGGAGATGACGTGCACATCATATCTGCATGGCTGAAACACTGCATGGTGGGGTGCAGCCATGCATTGCTTTCCTGCTCCACACGCAATGGCACAGGTGGGTGCCTTCAAGTTGGCCATAGTGGGAGCTTTTGCACCACAGAAATCAGCAACCTTTACCATTTCTTGTTGTGTTGATGTCTCAACTTAGGAAAATGATGGAGCAAATGTTACTAAGGCAGAAAATATTACTCTATTACCTGAAGCTATTTTACATTGTCATTAAGACTGTGATCTGAAGAAATATCCCTCTAGTATTTAAATATTATTGTTTGATTCAACAAAGGAAGTTGCTTATATCATCGATTGATGACATTGTGACAAGTATCTTAAGTGTTATTTTGTTAACACATATTTGTTTACAAAAATAGAACCAACATTTATGTCAGAACAACACTTGCTTATCAATTGCAATCATAGTATGTGAGTAGAAAAATTCAGCAAAATTCAAGGAAATACAGTCTGATAATTTATTGATATTATGGAATACATAACAAAGAATATTGCATATTTTATTATTATTTGTAAATTGCTGCTACATATCTCTATCAGTTGTCATTTAAAAGATTTTATATGTATGAAAATTGTATATATATGAAGATTTTATATATATAAAGACTTTATATATACACACACACACACATACATAGATATATTTATACCTTATTTTCAGAGAGCTGGCAGCTAAATATTCACCCAGGCACCCCATCCCCTTGTAGACACCCAGTAAATGTATGAATGAATCCATTATTGACTCACTCTGCTTTGTCTCATTTCACTTTGTAGACCATGTCTCCAGTGAAAATAGTAGGATAATGGAAAATACTAGGAGTAGGAACTGGGGGTGGGAGAGGGTTGGTGGTACTGCCCTGCACTTGGCAGATGCCCTCATGGTCAGTGAGGGACAGCAGGTGCCTCTATTTTCTACTACATTTTTATTTGTGAAGAGATGATAGTTTTAAATGCATTCTGAGTAGTTTTTTTTCTAAATATAACTTGATCTGTCCTGTTGATTATTAATTCAGATTTCATCTTGATTCTGGTATTAGGATGCATCTTAGCCTTGGTTTTGGGTCTCTGCAATATTTGTCTTTTTTCCTTAACAAGTTTAAATTGTAACTGTTCTTTGCTTGGGAGAGTATATTCCTCATAAGCACTCTCTTATAGCATTCTTTGGGAACAGTTGTTTCTGCTTTTATTCACCTCGGTGTTTTCCCTTTGAGCCCTCTGCCTTGTTCATCAGTGACATTATTGGGTCAACTCCCTTCACGTCGAAGTTCTCAGGGCACTCTGATATCTCCTGCTCAAATGGTGTGTGCTATCTACTCTTTCAGCTGCTTGGTGCAACCTGTGGACGTACGGCAGAGCTTCTGAGATGACAACATGCCTATTCTCTGCAGGGAAGAAAATGTAGTGAATCCATCCTCATGCCTCCATCCAGACTTACTTTAGAAATATGCTATTTACTCATTTCTGTCGTTTGAATATAGACTCTAAGAAAGAGAGAAATTAACATTTAGTGTATATTTGCCTTAATATCAGAAATTTTATTTCTACTTTATTTTTTATTATGTAAGTTTCAGGTACATGGAATTATCATTTGATGTCAGTATGTGCTACAAAGTGATCACCCCAAAAGTCCAGTTATCATCCATTACCACAGAATTGACCCCTCCACCCCTTTTGCCTCCCCTCTACTCCCTTCTCCTCCAGTAATCACTAATGATGTTCCCTGTAAGTTTTTTTGTTTGTTTTACTTGTTCTTTTTATTTATTTACTTTTCTAAGATTCAACCTATGAGTAAAATTGTATTGTACTTGTCTTTCTCTTTCTGACTTATTTCACCACGTATGATATCCTCAAGTTCTAATCATGATGTCACAAATGAATGTCAGACATCTTATATGGACTTGGCTTTAATGGCTTCAATCAAGTGTCTTACATAAATTGCTTACATAAATGAAGAAACTGAAAACTAGAAAGATTGTGAAAAGCTCAGAGACAGTGGCAGAAGCTGGATTTGAGCTCACGTCTGTTCTCCCCACTAAGATGGGGTTATTCTGTTGTCATTGATCTTTAAAATATAAAAAAAGAAACTAGTTGTAAAAATGACAGCATAGTTAGTTTTACAATGATTCTGGTACCTGGCAAGGAGCGGGATGCAGTATAACAAAGCCCAGGACATCAAGAGAGAGATTCAAAGGCTCAGCATGACCCCTCAAAGGCTTGCTGTGTTGGGAAAATTATTTTGTCTTATTTTTGTGTTTCAGTTTCCTTCCATTTAAAATTAGAGGGGAAACTAGAAGAGCCATTAGATTTCATTTTAATGATAACACTTTTAAGTTTTCTTTAGTTCCAATATTCCTCTCAGAGAAATTATGAAACTATTTTCTTCATGTAGAAAATCTTTTCAAGTAGTTAGCAGGCATCTTGTGTATTCTTGAGAATAACACAAGACTGAAAAATGTTGGCTGCACTTTGGACATAAAAGACTGATTGCACTCTGGCCCAAATTATGTTAGAACAGCATTTTGTCATTGGGTCTTGCTCTGATTGATATCAACCAGCTATCAGCATGGGCACGTGGTCTTTCCCCTTGCCTGAAAGCAGACCACATGAGCCTGTAATTTAAAACATTCAAACAGGAAGGAATTGTAGTTTTCACAATAGATGGTCAAAAGGTCAGGATGGTGATGGGGCCATGTCTCCTGAGGGTTATTACCATGGTTACTAGGGCTTCACATGATACATTTAATGGACAGCCAAGCGGTTCCTGCTGTGGAGCAGCTGGGGTGCTCAGACAAGGGCATGACCTGAGGCTGGAAACAGGCTGAAATGATCAGACGGTATTGAGATAAGGGATTGCCCATAAAGCTGCAGAGTCAAATGCTGTCTCCTAGAATTTTGCGAAGACCAATTAATCAAAGGAAGCAGGACAGCTAGCCTGGAGAGAGATCCACAGCCAGAGATTCAACTGCAGTTCACTGATACTAAAGGCCATAAAAACTATGCTCTGTAAAATACTTTTATCTGTGTCATTGGACTTATATTTTCTCCCACCCACTGGATCATGGATTCTCAGCAAGCCCAGTGTGTTAATTCCCTCTATGACATCCCTGATACAAGCCCAGCTAGGAATTTCAGAGTTATCCCTAAACTTTTACCCATCTCTATGGGGCTAAATGTTAACTCTCCACTTGGCACTGTGCTTTGTGCTTTGTATGCATTATTTTGTTTTGTCTTCATAACAACCTCATGAGGTATGTGTATTGTTATTTGCCTTTTGTTACAAATGAGGAAACTGAGCCACAGATTTAAAGTGATAGATACAAGTTTTCACGGATAGTAAGTAGAGGAAGCAGAACTTCCACCTCTGTCTGTATGACTCTTTGGCACATTTTCTTCCAGTCTCCCGGTCAATGACCGAATTGCATGACTTCTATCTCCCTAATAGTCCTTAGTTCATTCTCGTCTGCATTTCCCCATGGCCTTTGCTCTAGCATAGACCTTCAGCAACCTGTGCCTAGATTGTTGCAAATAGTCTACTGAAGATTTAATACATAAAACCTCCACAGGTTACTTCTCTGCTTGAAATCCTTTGATTGATGGCTGCTGTGTGTGCTGTAAAGTTCAAACTCTCTAGTCTGGCAACAGTATCCACTACAACCTCCCTACCCTTGGTCTTTGCTGCCTTGTATCATTTCCTGCCACCTCTCCTGAGAACATCCCTTGCTCTAACCACACAGTTTATGAAAGCCTTGCCCTTTCCTGAATGTAACATATACTTCTACTTGTTCACGTGTTTGGGATTCTAAACTCAAATGTTTATGATACAGTAAGTAATGCCAGGGTACCTAACCTTGTTAGGGGTGGGGCGAAGAGGGCATAATTTACAGTGTAAAATAGGAGAAAAACCAGGGATTTTTCTTTGTTGTTTTTGTTTGTTCACTTGTTCAAAATTAAAGAAAAGCTTTTGAGTAGCAGACGCCCTCTGTTCACTCCTGCCAAAGGTCAGCACCCCTGCCCCTTGTCCAGCTAGGTCTCAGAAGCTGCCTGCAGGCTACAGGGGCAGCTGAGGGCTGGGCTTCAGCAGAGAACCGGGTGAGGGATTTGTGCCCACACACCCTTCTTCAGTTCAGCAGCGGCAGGCCTGTGCAGATGTACTGAAGTACCAGCGGTCAAATGCATACAACTATGTGCACGTGCTTATAGAGCATCGTGGAAGATGTTTACCTACCCAGTCTGTATTCAGTAAAATACAAAAGTTTTATCCTACCATCTATTCAAATTTAAATGCAATTTGTAAGCCAAGCTATTTAACTTTATCTCTAGGAATTTTATGTTTCTCAAGTTGTATAATTCTAATTATACAACTTTGAATATTACTCAAAGTATTTGCTCAATATTTCTTTACAATATACTTGAAACTTATGCCTTAACATTATTATACCAGTAAATTTGTCTTTCATTAAATAATAAAAAATAAAGTCAGTAACGATAAACTATTCCAACTCCACACTGTCCATTATATTCTTTTCAGATAGTTTCCACAAATATGTTAATATATTTAAATTGAATTAGTAATTAAATATATTTCCAATAATCATATTTTTTTCAATTGGCTTGTAGACAGTATTATCTAAAGTGTCATATTCAGTGAGTACAAGTAATTATTCTGTTCATAGTTTCCTAAATGAAGCTGTCTGACTCTGATAGATTACACTATGTACATTAATCTACTCACTCACTGATTTTGCCACCCCTATATGCTTTAAAAAACATTAAAACCTCAGAGACAATAATTATAACAAGTACATTCTGCCATTGCTTTCTGAAAGTAAAGTCTGTGGAAATTTTTATTTTGTGTGTGTGCGGTTGCCTTGCCTCTTGAAAGAAGAAATAGAGATCTGCTGTTCTCTGGAGAGGTTAGCTTGTTTTAGGTGCGCTGTCATCACCTAGGGAAGACGGTAACATTTATTTTGTTAAATATAGCAGTTGACAATGGTTTTGAAAATAACCAAAGCCAAAACATTTGTATGCAATTGTATGCATATGCGTATGTATGTATAATGAGTATGTAACACACACACACAGTCTTTTCATCCTTACGACCTTATGAGGCAAGTATACTATTATTATTCTATCAACCCATGAGGAAACAGAAGAAAACTCAGAGGGGTTAAGGGCTGTGCCTAAAGGCACACAGCTACTGTTAGTAAGTGACAGAGCAGGATTTGCAATCAATCAGGTTTGAGGTAAAATTTTAACCACTATGGTCTACTGACTCTCATCATTTGAGAAATATATATTGAATGTCTATTACATGCATGACTCAGTGCTACATTCTGGAGTGAACAAAATAGGCACAATATCTTATCTCACATGGACCAGACTTCACTGCGAGTTGTGAACAAATAAATGGACCACTGAAAACCTGGTATAACGAGCTAATGTGAAAGCATCTCTTTTGAATCAAGCACATATGATCACTAGATAAAACATAGTAATATTTGATACATAGCCATTAGAAATAGAAAGCAATTCCTAAAACCCAGTCATGATAGATGAACTCTGAGAACAACAATCAAGAGGCATGACTGAAGAGTTCGTGGGCATATATGAACATGATCTGAACCTTCATTCCTGGGACATGGGTTTTGGATTCACATTCCGTGGAGGACATCCAGGCGTTAGGCCCTGTGCACACACAGAGCTAATGCTGATCATCGGTATAAAGTTCAGAGACCCTAACTTTGCCCTGTCATAAAATAAATGGAACCAAAAGAAATTCCTCCCCCAGCCCGCAGAAATAACAAATTTTGAAGCTTCTGTAGGTGTGAAGTTGACTCAATATACTCAATAATTTCTTGCCTGTAATTTGCTAAGTTGTTGTACCAGTTCTCTGATTCACATAGCTCTTCCCCTTGCTGAAAGTCCTCCTGGAGGAATGTTGGGGCCTCGCCAGCTGATCAGGATGGTCTTTTGTTCATCAGAGATGCCACAAAACAAAGCTAGTTCTCAGTCACTGTTCTCATGAGATACTCATTGCTGGAAACTTGCCAGTCTTTTCTCCACAGCAAGGCCCACTCACCATTTATTGAAAGGAGCGTCTTTGTCAGACTAGCCAGTGAAGGCTCTTTGTAACATTTTGCCCTCAAGGGGATGATGGTCAGCTAACCTCACCGTTATACAACTAGAAAGAACCATTCAGGTGACTTTAAAAAAAAATCAGATTCAAAATGATTTGTCTCAACTCCCAGAGGAAAGGGACCAGCAGCTTATTATAGTTCTGTCCAATTAAGCTTTCCTCTGCAGGTACAAACTCCTGCAGGAAAAGTTTGTGTAAAGGAGAGGGAAAGATTCTTTTAACCAAATAATGTGCATGCTCTTATGGATTGAATTTTTGTCCTCCCCAAAACCCATGTGTCCAAGTCCTAACCTCCAGTGGCATAGAATGTGAACTTATTTGCAAATAAGATGTTTTAGATGTAATTGGTAGAGATGAGGTCATACTGGAGAAGACTGGTGTCATGAAACGGGGAAATCTGGCCACAGGCACAAACACAGGGGAAACACCATCTGAACGTGGCCATCGGGAAGCCAAGGAGAGACGGCTGGGACAGGTCCCTCCCTCACAGCCCTGAGAACTAATCAATCCTGCTGACACCTTGATCTTGGACTTCTAGCCTCTAGAACTGGGAGACAACATATTTCTGCTACTTAAGCCACTCAGTTTATGATACCTAGTTTTGGCAACCCTAGAAAACTGATACAAAACCCTAGTATAGAAAAGGATTCTAAGGTCTCCTAACATTTGTGTTGGATATTTATTCAAGATTTTATGTAATAATTCTGAAATTCTTCTATTCATTACACACTATAAAAATACTTGAAAATTCATGATATTTTAGCATCTAACCTACCTGTCCTCCGTTGTCCTACCTAGCTAATGGTATAAAAGTCCTTTACCATAACATGGGCTTATCTGCTTGGGGGAAAACGCTCAGACGTCCACTGAGGGCTGAGGCAGTACCTAGGCCCTTGGGTTGGAGTAGGGAGGAAGCTTTGTGATATGTCCCAAGATACAGGGCTCCAACAGGAGAGAAAGAGATTTTTTTTAAATTTTAATTGCAGTTGACAGTCAATATTATATTAGTTTCAGGTATACAGCACAGAGGTTAGATAGTTATGTAACTTGTCCAGTGATACGCCAGATAGACCTAGTACCCACTTGGCCCTATACATGATTATTACAATATTATTGACTATATTCCCTATGCTATAGTTTATAGCCCTGTGACTATTATATTAAATCATCACCCAAGGATATGTTGATTTGTTTCAGAGAGAGAAGAGGGGGGAGAGAGAGAAAGAAACATCAATGTGAGAGAGAGACATCGATTGGGTGCCTCCTATATGCACCTCAAACAGGGATCAAACCCACAACCCAGGTGTATGCTTTGCCCACGAATCGAATCTGCAACATTTTGGTGCACAGGAAGCCAGGCAACTGAGCCACACAGGGCCAGGGCCCTGTGACTGTTCTTGTAACTGCCATATTGTACTTCTTAATCCTTTCACTGGTTTCACCTGTTTCCTCACACCTGTTTGGCAACTGTCGGTTTGTTCTCTGTATCTGCGGTTTTCAGTTTTGCTTATTTATTTTGATTTTTAGGTCTATTCATCTTGTCATAATGACAAGATTTCATTTTTTATGCCTTAGTAATATTTCACTGTATGTGCAACACGTCTCTTTATCCAATTGTCTGTTGATGTACGTTTAAGTAGCTTCCGTGTATTGGTTATCATGAATAATGCTGCAGGGAATATAGGAATGCATATATCTTTTCAAAGATGTATGCGTTGGTCTTCGGGGTGTCTATGGGTAAATACCCAAAAGTAGAATTGTGGTTCTATTTTTTATTTTTTGAGAAACTTCTATACTCCTTTTTATAATGGCTGCACCAGTTTATAACTTACAGTAGTGACCAGGGTTGCCTTCTCCCCACACCCTCGCCGACACTTGTTGTTTATTGATTCGCTGATTATAATCATTCTGATAGTTGTGAGATGATAGCTCATTGCAGTTTTTATTTGTATTCCCTGAACATATGTTCATATTTCTCTTTGGAGAAATGTCTACTCGGGTCCTCTGCCCATTTATGAATTGGGTTGTTAGGGCTTGGGCAGAGGCATGCAAAAGAAGGAAAAAGGAACTAGAACACTTTCTTACACCATATCCAAGAAGACTCACAATGAGTTAAAGACTTCAATGTAAGATCTGAAGCTATAAAACTCCTAGAGGAAAACATAGGCAGTCAATTCTTTGACATCGCTCTTAGCAGTATTTGCGGGTGTTTCCCGGGGCGAGGAAAACAAAATAAAAAGTAAACCAGTGGCACAACATCCAACTAAAAAGCTTTTACACAGTAAAGGGACCCATCAACAAAACAAAAAGAACCTACTGTATGGAAGAATATATTTGCTAATAATACATATGATAAGGTGTTAATATCCAAAATATATAAGGAATTCATACAACCCAACACCAAACAAACACCATAAAAATTCAATTAAAAGTGGAAAGAAAAAGTTTTGAAGTCGAGTCTCTGGCCTTTATCCACTGCTGATGATACAATCCCATCTAGAACTCCTCCGGGCAGTGTGATAGGTGTCCTGCACAGGGTTTCTATTTTAATTTCAGCTTTTCCCAAGTGGATAAAAGTTTGCTGAATTCTATTGGGTTTACCTTTTTGTTTTTTAAGCAAGGTGGGTGGAATGTATTGTCTTCCAAAATAAGCACTGTCAGGTTCATAAAGATTTATGTTGCCTGAAAATGTGACTATTGAAACATGAGACAGCGTATTTCTAAGTCTGTATAATTGGATCTGTGCAGCTATTTACTATAGAAAACGAGGCAGCGTGCCATGAGTATTACCCTTTGAAAATTATTTCAGTTATCTTTTGTTTTTATTTTTAGTTTTTATCCCCTCCCAAGGGCATGCTTGCTGATTTTAGAGAGGGGAAGGGAGGGAGAGAGGAGGGAGACAAATGTCAGTGCAAGAGAGAAACATTGATCGTCCCTCCCATGCACACCCCGACAGGGCATCAATCCCACAGCCCAGCTGTGTGCCCTGACCAGGAAGAGAACCCAAGGCCCTTTGGTTTCACAGGATGATGCTCCGAGTCACAGCAGTCAGGACCATCTTTAGTTTTTAGAAACGATTGAGTTATTTGAAAGTTGTGCCTGAACTTTAAATAAAACCACATTAAAAATGATAAATGCCTTCTAGCCAAGATGTTTTTATATTCAGAAACAGGAGTTGTTTAAATATCATCCTTGTTACATAATACTTCACTGCAAAATGTGCAAAACATTATAGTTTTCTTTTTTTCAAAGAAGACTGCTTTTTTTTTTTAAAGAAAAGACTGTTTCAAAGGGATACGTCCTACAGGATGCCATGTGTGTAACATTTGTGAGGAAATATAAAGTTGGAGAACAGATTAGTGGTCACCAGGGGTCAGCCATGGGGAGTAAAGGAACCACGCAGCGATGGTATTGTTGAATACCTTGACTTCAGTGGGGGTCAGGAAGGTACATATGTGATAAGATTGCAAAGGTGCATATAAACACACACACGGACGCATGTAAAAGTGGTGAGAGACAAGTCAGCTCTGTGGATTATACCTATGTCCTGACTTTGATATTGTACTACAGTTTTGTTAGACGTTGATTTTGACTGAGAGATGGGTAATGGTGTTTCCTCGTTCTTTTTTTCAATTTCCTTTGAATCTGTAATTATTTTAAAATTAAAAGAAAAAATATTGAACCAATTTAAAAAAAAAACACCATGAAAGTCCTGGAATCTAACTGATCCCCTCCCCTGGGTTTAGGGTTCCGTGAGAGAACCATCTGACTCCTTACTACGTCTTGGGTCCTGTCTGCTGTCTTCACGTTCCCATCCTCCAGGAGCTGCTGCTGTTTTTAACTGGTGTGAGAGTGTTAGGATTTTTAATGTTTCTTTAACTGGTCCAAGAAGCCATTTCGAAGACAATTCAGGTTGAAGTGGACTTCAACCCGTAGCCTTCCCATTCGAGAAGACCTGCTCAGTTCTAACACACAATAAGGATCCCGAGAGATGTCTGTTCTTGCTGACCTTCTGTGTTAGCTATAGTTTTAGGAAACAGGGATCACTTTAGTTGTTTTTTTAAACAGATTGGATTTCATACAGAGAATTAGACACTGACAAAATCATCCTAAGAGCTGGAGAAGCAGAAATCAGGGTATATTGCTGAATGTTCAGGTCCTAGTATCTGCACACTGTTGCTGCTCCTGCCGCCGCCGCTGCTCCCACTGCCAGGTGAATGTGACTGGGCAGTAGAACGCATGACCCATCGTTTGTCTACAGAAAATTTCTTGTCTCCTGCTACAGATGCAGGCTTAGGTCTCTGACGCTCTTCTGTCTTGCAAACTTCTGCAAATGCATCTCACTATTGAAACCTGATTCTCACTCAGAACTCAAGTCAAAGAGACTTGGAGAAACAGGGTTTAGACTTTCAGCCCTCTCTAACAATCATAAGCATAGAAGCAGCGGGAACGTGTATCAGCCGCCATAAACCATACCATAACATCAGAACGACTTCCCGTCAGGAGCACAGTCTATCCGAGTGAGGTTCCTGGAAATACTCACCATGGAAACCCAGTGTTTGTAATTCTGGGTCACTATGCAGATGGGAGTGCTTCATTTAGCCATTCTACCTTTTACTCTTATCTCACGTATTGTTCACTTTCCTAGCCCAAGAAGCATTTCTGTCCTTCATCCTCAAATGTTCATTATGCCTTCTGTAATTCAATTTATTCCATTGTAACTAAATTTAATTAGAGCCTCATCTACTGCCATATACCTGACCTTTGAGCTTTATTCAAATCGGCTCTTCTACTTTGTACCCTTACTCACAACTACCACCGACTTTCTGAATATCTCTTATTCACTAAATACTTTGTTAAGGTGCCAAACTTCTACTCTCTTTCCCATGTTCTTCTATACAAATATCCTTTCAAATTACCATAGATTCTTATTTTCTTCCGTACTGGCCACTCACTCCATTAGTCACTCAGTGCCCTGATCACCCTCCTCAGTGGCACTCCTAATCCAGCTTGAAAACTTAAATTCTGAGTTCAGCTTCAGTATTGTAGCATCTAATTAATTTTCCTGACTTCGAGATGTTTTCTAAATATATTTTCTGTAAGATTTATATCTCTGGGTCCTAGATCCTCCATCCTTTTCCTATGACTACTTTCCTGTCATCGTGTTACACTGTATTCAGTTTAGAGCTCGTGGGCTGTCACTTCAAATGTGTGCACATAAATATCACCAATTCTTTTGTCACATTTTTCTTCTGTTGTATCCCATTAACAGAATCCACACTGAGCGTTACTCTGTGGGTCCATATGTTCTGGGTTGTTCGACACTGAAACACACTAATTGGTGCCTTTAGGAAACCATGGTCCGCACTTCTAAATGTTTTCCCATTGCTTGCAGTCACTCATGTTTTCTCATCTACCTTTACCTCCAATTTTCTCAGAAGCCCTTTCAATCCCCCTTTGCTCTCCTCAAGGTTTCTGCTTTTGTGTAGCTTCACTTCATTTTCAAAGTAAAATATAAAAGTCATTGGATGGGAAGTTTCTTAGCATAATGTCACCTATCTTCATGCTTATTTACTTTCTCATTCTTTCTTGTTTGCAATATCCCTGGATTCCGGGGTCCTTCTCCCTCCACCTATTTGGGGACAGCAATTCAATCATTTCTTTCTGTCTTATGTATTTGCAATTATCTACTGTTATTCCGGATCTCCTATCTGCTTGAGTCTCTCCAAACTTTACAGAAAAATAAATAAATAAATCTTCCTTGATTCTTATTTCTCTTCCAAACATTTTTTCTCCTCTCTTTTATAGCCAAGTTTTTTCTTTTCTTTTCTTTCCTTTTTAGTAAAGGTACTGAGTATCTTGAGTTGTGCTAAATGAATACCTCTACTGGGAAATAAATTTCTCAGAGAATCTCTAGATAGAATGCCTGGGGTTTAATGACTTCTGGGCTCCCAACAGTTTGCTCTACTAGCACCCATGGAAACACTGATGCTAATTATTGTCTGAGAGGCAGCAGAGCTCACAGTGACCTCTGTGTCCTTGGGCCTTATTGTAGCTGGGCCAGTGCCCTCCCGACCCCACTGTGGTCTATATGGGACCTTCAACCAGGACCTGAGTTTACCCTACTCTTCCTCAGACAGAAACCATCACAGAAAAGACCAAGCTCAAGGATCAATACCAGTCCTATGTATAAAACAGAGGTGGGGCAAAGCAGGTTTACAGTTGTGAGTATGTGAAGCACAGTTTATTCTTGTATTATTACTAATTAATTAATGTATTGTTTTTCATACAGACAACTATAAACCTACTTTTGTCCCACCCTGTATTTATTCTCAACATTGTATTGCATTTTAAACCCTTAGCTATAAGTGCCAAAATCAAGATTCTCAACTATACCATAGTGACTTGGTTTTCCCTAAATCAGGATATTTGGAACTATCTTTACCTCGGTTAATTGTGTCACATTTGTGACAGATAGCACTTCTGGTGTCACTGAAGTAATGAAATAGTTTTCTGCTTGTTTTTGTGAGTCAGGAAGAAATATGGCACAGTGATGTGATTTATTTGTATCGAGTTCCATTTTTCTTCCTAACCTGCATTTTTCTCTAAGCAGATTAATGTTTACATTAGTGACTTTGTGGTGAATAAAATTACTGCACACAAATGCAATATTTTTCATTCACTTACTAAAAAAGATGCACACCTTAAATATGCTACCTGTCCAACTTCTAATCCATTTTTTTTTAATATGTTAGGCAAGCTGGCATGTAGGATAATGCTTCTCAGTGTATGATACTCCTGCCACCTGACACAATCAACCTGGGGGTCCTTGTTGTTATTCTGGGTGCTCATACTTCACAAGATTCCAGGCAATTTCAAAACCCAGCTATATATGTAAAACTACCAACAAAGTAAGTGTAAAGGTATTCATAAAACCTCGATTTTGAACTCAGACTTTTTAATGTGTCAGATCTGTGATTTGGGGAAAATTGTCTAATATCTCTGAATTTTAATTTTCTTATCTTCAAAGTGGAAAAGTATAATAGCTATCATAAGGACAGTGGAACTCAGATGAAATATGGAAAACATGAAATGTTTCATGGACCATAAGTTCAAGAGCTGCTGCCTTATTCTTGATCCTTCTCTTCAGATTTCTTAAAATTATAAAGAAAATTATTTCATGGTGCTTGCATGAATTTACATAATTGCCTTTAATAAGGTTCATAACTGTTTAAGTAAAATTGACCCATTAATTCAAATCAGTTTTGTGGGTATTCTGCCTGCTTTGTTGAGTCAGTCAGGTCAAAGTGGTGGAAGTGGTTGTGTGTAAAAATAGAGACAGCTTTGATAAAAATTACTGCTACATGCAAATAAACTGAGCATAACTAAAATGCGAAACCCCTTCGATTCCATGATGCTGATTAAGGCCTTGCCGTAAGGGCAGCTGATTTCACAGGCGACCTGCTCGAACACATGCCTGTGATGAATGGAAATGATGGCTCACAGTTACCAGTGACTCAGGTTGTCCTACTGTCTGCGTTCGGGGTACTTTCAGTGGGTAGCACACTGCCCGAGGACCACAAGATAGCTACTACAATTAGTAGTCTCTTTGAAGGCTTCCTGAATCACCCAATTGTATTCTGATAATTCCTTTATTTCTTCTGTTCTAGAATTAAGTCATTATATTTGCTTGGATTTAACAGTCAACTTTACATTCTTTTCTGTGTGTTCTTTTTTCTTTCATTAGTATATATTATGTCTGATATCTAGTGTGAACAAAATCAGAAAATATTTACTGAACACCCACTAGATGCATAACAATTTTAAATTCCTCCTCCTATTGAGGTCAGGGGGTGATTCCAATGTCCCTTGCCCTCAAAACATTTATAATCTCTTTCGAATGATAAAACAGATACCTTAATAAACGCATAGCAAAACAGTGTTCATGAGGTAAGACGCAGAGTTCAGAAAACCTGTGTTTTGCTCTGAGTCCATCACTAACCTACCACGACACTGTGGAAGCCTTTGGTCAACCTGAATGCTTGCAAACAAGGCCGGTCTGGAGGGTGTTAATCTAGAGCAGTCTGGCCATTAAATTAGAGTTTGCCGAGTAAAGAATTCAAGGTACACTGGCTAATCGAAGACCATAATGAAAATATTTTGTCCTTGCATCGTGAAGTGTAAGGACGGAAAAAGAAGGGGAAGCGAAACAAACACCTCCACAGCACACCGGGAGGTCGGCCTCTTGGTGCACTTTATCTCACTCAGCCCTCACAATAATTCCACCACTTCGGCATTGGATTTAACCATGTAAATACGGTGTGTGTGTGTTACTGACTGTCAAAATAGGTAATTTCATATGGTATAAGCAAATACTATTATCCCAATTATAAAGAGACATTTAGCCTAGGAAAATTGAAATAGTTTATTCAGGGTCAATTATTTCTGACTCTAGAGTGTTTACCAAATAACTTATTTCTGTTTCTCGTGGGTGTAATCCATCAGCTAGGTCCTGCAAATTCTATTCCCAAAATACCCAAAACTTACTTATTTCCCTCAATCCCCACTGCTGTCATTTTAGTCCGAGTCTCAATAACTTCTCCCAAATAGTATAATGGCCAATTTGCTTCTGTTTGACTTCCCGCGACTCCCATTCTCTGCAGATGCCGGCGGTACTTTAAAGACTGAAAGCAGAAACAAGTCACAGCAGTCCATATTTTAAAAACACATGCAAAATTAAAAACAAAAAAGAAAAATCTGATGGCTTCCTGTCATGTTTTGAAACAGATATATTTGTTTTTACCATGTTTCTGTGCCACAGATACTGGCCTGCAGTATCTGCAGCGCTGCAGATGTATGAGAATTGAGAGAAATACACACGGACTACTGAGTCCTGTGGAGGAATAGGGACGGCACGGCCACTCTCTCTAAAGAAGGGAGAGCGTGCCACCGTCTTGCCTAAACAGGCTTTTATTAGGTGGTTTTGGGTAGGAATACAGATACAGTTATTAACCGTTGAGGATCAAACAGATAAGTTCAAAGAGCTAAATAGGGCTCACACTGAATTGGGGTCTTATCACCTAAAAAGCTGCAGAACTTAAGGGGCTAAATTCATTTCCTGCATGGACCTTCATAATCTAATTAAGAGCATCCTCAGCAAATCAGGTTTCACAGGATTTTACATATCCTTTTTTTTCAGGCCTAATCATCCCAGGAAGTTCGCTGTCCCCAGTGTGAATTGCACCACCCCTTGTTATTGTCACAGGCTTGAGTCGGGCAGCGGAGGCAAAGGCAGCC
>PVIA01006758.1:0-92789 GCA_004024845.1 Tonatia bakeri
AAAAATAGTCCTATTGCAAGAATCCATAAGGATAATCTATTGAAATCACAAATTCAGACATCTTCAGGGGTAAGACTTTAACAAGTGAAGAAGGTCATTGGTACAAAAGCTTTCTATCTATTCTTTACTTACACAAGGAAATACACCCCACTCTTCCAGAAACCCATTCTGTTCTTGACCTTCTTCCTATTGACAGACTTGGGATGTCTATCTCTATGCAAGAAGACTGGCCCAAATCTGATTAAAACATGGGAAATTCTCATTTGGCCTCAGTTTTAGGGATATGGTTTTCTTCGTCTGATTTCTTCCAGTAGCCAACCTGGGACAAAAATTCAAGTGTAAGGTGTATATTTGAGAGGTCATCTCAGGGAACACAAGTAGGAGAGTAGGGAAATGAGACAAGAAAGGAAAGGTCACCAAAAAGAGTGTCCCATGAAGTCAACTATCATCACAGGTGATTGGAGTTTAACCTCATAAGGAAACTCTCAGAAATGGTACAAAATCTACTCCTTAGTTATAACACCACAAGGCAGCCCATACATTGATATGCTAACCCCTTCATCACTGGCCAGGGCGGATTTGCTTCCCAACACTGCCCACCCGCCACTTCCACAGTCAGAGGAAGTCCACAGACAGATGAATACAGGTGCTGACAAGGGGAGATGCACTGGCTTGCCTGATGCGGCAGGGACACCAGCAGCCCCTGCTACAGCTTCACCCATGGAGCCTGGGGCCACCATGGCTCAGTACTAGTCAACTGCTGCCAGGCAGGAATTCAGGTAGTGTTGCTAGTACTTCTGGATTTTAACCAAAAGCAGGAATCCAGAATTTTTGTGGCATCTCCTGACTTGTAATTGCTGATGATTAGTTCAAATATTAGAAAACATTCTAGGTCTGTAGGGCAGAATTCAGCCTCTGAGTCATCAGTTTACATCCACTAATCTAGGTGGGCCCCCATATTTCACTGATAGGAAAACAAGGCCCTATGATGTGTCGCTTAAGGGCACACTGCAAGGTAGAAGCCATCTGGAGTCAAGAACCCAGTTCCCAGTAACTACCAGGTGAAGGGTGTCCTAACCCCCTTATCCCTCACACCACCCCTCCAACCACAACAGATGGGAGAGTTGTCACTGCCCTTCACTTCACTCAAAACAAAGGAAGTCTTCCCCTCTTTCCATCAGTGCATTACAGTATTTGGTTTCACTAGAAATTGGGTTTGTTATGATTCTTAATACCAGAACAAGCTACCTAGTGCTTATTTTGTCCTGGAAACCCTTCTAATTACTTCACAAATAATTCTTTCAATTCTCAAAGCAATCGTATGACGTAAGGACTACTATTTCCCTAATCTTAAAGGCAGAAACCTGAGGCACAGAGAGGTTATGATACTTGCTTAAATTAGAATAGTTAGTAGTGGGGGCAGGAGGCCAACCCTGCCCCCCAGAGCCTGTAGAAGTAACCACTACATGGACTGCCTCTAAACTATCTAGTTAGGCTTTTTAAATATCCTGATTGGTTCTTTTTTTTTCTGTTATAACAGTAATTAGCAAACTATGGTCTGGTGGGACAACTCCTGCCCACTATTTGTTTTTATAAGTGAAGTGTTACTGGAATACAGCCTCACCCATTATTTTATGTATTAATCTGTGACTATTCTTACCTTAAAAAGTCAGAGTTGGGTAGTTGTAACATAAAACCTAATGTATTAGTACCTGGCTCTTCACAGAAAAAGTTTACTGACCCTGTATTATAGACTCTCCAGGCATTCCTCAGTTTGCAGGTTTCTTGATAATGCTGCTTAATCATAATGCAGAAAATCCTGTAATTCCTGTGTAAAGCCTTAGGATACATGGGGATGAATTCACCTGTTAGACTTCCAGAAACTTCAACTGTGCATAAGATGTCTGCGAACCAAGGATTCAGTGAAAATACACTCAGAACCCCACTCAAGGAAAGAGATACCCTCAAATGCCCCATAATCTTGGATCCTTACTGGGGTGAAGGTTTTTAAAACAAGAGGACAGACAGAAATACCCAGAGAGGAGAAGTGGCCAAAGAAGCAGCTCCTGTGGTAGATATCAACAGGCATCTTGTAGTTAGAGACAGGGTTCAAATCCCAGCTCTACTACTCACTTTTAAACCTCAATTTTCTTACCTGTAAAATAGGAGAAATAATTTCATTTGGGGGTGTGTAAGGCAGATTAGTCAAGATTTTAATGCATATGAAGTTCTTAGAACCCTGCCTGGTAACTTCTCAGAAGAGCCCATTACTAGGAATAATCATAACTACAAAAGAATAAATATCTGTGATTCATGCATACAGTTCAGCTGTAAAAGGGTAAAAGGAGGATGGCAAGAAAAAAAAGTGGTGTTTATCACAACAAGCCCAAATCAAGAAAAGATGTAACCACATTTATATACTCCATGTAAAAAAGTAAACAAGCATGTGTTATGTTTGCTTTAAAGATAGGTCTAGCAAAAAATAATTTGGGAGGATAGAGGTAAGCAAAAAACAATTGCAAAAATATTATTTAAGTGAAATAAATTACTTAAATATTCCTTGACAATGTTGTATAAATTAAACTATATATGGGGTGGAAAAAATGTTTGCATTGCATATTCTGAAAGAAGATAAAGTTACATTTTGCCCCTTATTATTATAGTGAAAGTGTCTATTGAATAGCATGAACACATCCTTACAGACTGTCAGTTTTTAAATACCCTTTATCTTCATCATTTTCACTGCTTTTCTCTGAGATCTAAAGAAGGGCCAAGATTGTTGTCCAATGAAATGTGCTTTTCCAAGTGCAACTGAGCTCAAGCTGGAAGGTACAATGAGAACCATTCATAATGTGAACTGTTTAAAGCACCAGAATCATAGCAAAAATGATTTCTGACTCTTAATTTGTTTGAATCAAACTTTAATCTCTAATAATTGGACATCTCATTCTTTTAGGCAGTGAAGGTGCAGCTGGATTGAAAACATGGAGGTACATAAAATAGCACACTTGTTTTTTTTCTTTTAAAGATACAAATTGAATTAATTTTAACACAGTTGAAGCAAATTACCATTGTATGTCTTCAGTGTAAGGCCTCATTGGGATAGGGCTCTATGTTTCCAGTCTCAGGACATGTGGTTTTCATTGCTTAATCAGGATCTTGCATTTCCACCGTAATCAGTTCACTTGTGATGGCCTCAAATATCCGTATCTTTCCTGATTTGTCAAAGGTGCTACATTATCCTTACGTGCTCACATTTGTCTAAATACCGATTTGCCAAACAGGCTACACTACCCTAATGTCTTCAGATTTGTGTAAATACTGAAATGTTACTTGATATGACAAGTTGCACCAAATATCATTTCTACTGCACAGCAAATAATTTTACTAAAATGTTCCCCCAATAGACTACTGATAAGAAAGCCCCCATCAGTGTATTTCTTTACCTGAGTCTTCTTTTTGAAGACTCAGAAAATGAGAATAGGGTAACTGGTGTGGATTAAGTGCAGGTGCACACTTCAAGTTGTTCACAGAGTAAAGGTTTAGTATAGAAGGAACCTCAAGTGTCACCACTCACTTAACATGTCTAGAGAGCTAATTAACATGGCCAAAGTGAACCAGTTGGGAGATTGGCCTTCGCACTAGTCCTCTCTCCCCAGCTCCTCCTTTGCTGGGTAGAATCAGGCAGAGTATTCAACTTGGATGAACCGAGGCCAGAGCTGAGTGATTTGTGCATCTGTAAGCCTCCCATTCAGCTCACATGTGGTTCCCTGCTCTTTTGCAATGACTGAATTGATGGGATGGGCTCAGTCAGGTGCAACAAGAGAAGCCTGGAGATAATCCTCAGGCTGCATCCATGTCTGGGTCTTCCACATCACTGTTGGCTGTTATCAGCCCAGCTGGAAGATGGATGCTGCTGTTCCAGAAAGACCTTTTGAATCAGAAGGGGATGTGATGGGCTCCATGCTGTGGCAGAGGTATAATTATTTCCAATAACTGTCTGTCTAAGCTTCTTGGTGATTTCCAAAGAAGAGCACCTCCTTGTAGCAAGAAAATATTCAATGCTTATTTGGGTGACTGTGCAAGGAGCAGTTTTGAGCTTATTCCTTAAGTAAGATCACAATGTAAAAAATTCCAGTTTGTTAATAGTTTATTTGACACGGCAGAAAGGAATATCATCAACTTTGGATATATGCTCAGCATGTTTTAGGGGGGCCAATCCTTATTTGAAATAAAATGGGCCATGAGAATCTCCTGGGAATCATGCTCTATGGAGAGAGAGCTAAAGCTCTCTGGCTGGCAGGGATGGTGGGACACAGCACACACTTGGTTCTAAGGTTGAATTCCAGGCCTGTCACTTACTAGCTCTGTGATTCTGAGCAAGTCATGTAGGCTCTCGAAGCCCCAGTTTGCAACTCAGTGAGGTGTGGGATACTATGGGTCTTTGTGGAGACATGCTATTATATGGAAAACACCTGGAAGTATCTGATGCTCACAGAGGCTCATTTAATGGGGACTCTCATTTCCAAATGATGGGGATTGTCCTTTGAAGAGGGGCGGTTACAACTGAAGGTTCTAGACTGATTCTCTGTGCTGATCAGATTGTTGCTGAAATCTCCACATTGCACAAAAAGACATTTTTTTAGAGTCTTCCCTGTGACTTGTAGCTTTCCTCCTGCTCAGCAAGCCTATCTTTGGAACTTTCCACTGGCTGCTGTGAATCTTTCAGGCTGTAGTGAAACCCCGCCCTGCCTGCTTTGTGGGCCATCAAGCTATAGCAACTCTGGGACATACCGTTGCACCTGTATCTGGCCTTTGGTGTGCTCCTTTTCCTGCCATGTCAAATCACAGCTTTTCTCTCCAACTAGACAAAGCTTCTGGGAGATAGAAAATTGCCTTACATTTTCTTTGTATCCTCCATGGCACCATGCACATATCTAAGAATCTTCTGGGTTCTCTGATCCTTTGCCTGGTAAAGTGTGGTCCAAGGCCAGCATTACCTGAGAACTTGTTAAAAATGCAAAATCTCAGGCTCCACCCAGACCTGCCAAATCAAAATATGGCCACCAAGTAATTCAAGTGCAGAGTTGGAGAAACACTGCCCAGACTTGTCATTTACCTCTTTTCTTCATAGGGTTAGCCATTTTTCAATACTACCCATACTATATTTACCAAATACTTACATTTTAAGTGATTATACATTGACACAATGTCTCACTTAGCCTCATCCTAAGCAATGATATCCAGTCAGTTAATAGTTCATGTGGCAAAGCAGAAAGAAACATATCATTTAATAAGATCTAAAGGTCTACGAGAAAATATTTTTCTCATATAATACATTAAAATAAATAACCATGACATGCAAATGATTCACCATCATCTAGAATTAAGTCATATATCACCAGGAGTTCACCTACCCCACTTCAGTAAACATAGCTCCAGATCTTTTGTAGCTGGATTAGAAGATACCTCCCCAAACACTGCTGGTGTTCCTGGTCCAGGCCTGCTCCATCCTGCATGCTGGCTCTGTGGGTAGGTGCGTAGGTGGCTGCAGGAGGCAGTGAGTGGCAGAGAACCTGGCCTCTGGCCCTGCACAATCCCCTCATAATTTGCTGAGCCATATTCCTCTGTGGGACTCACATTCCTGGGGTAGCTGATCTCAAGCCTCCCCTTTCAAGTCTAATAACATGACATCATGAATGAGAGCAGAGGCTCTGGAGTCAGAATGACTGGGGGTTGAAATTAAGGCTCTGTTATCTGCTAAGTTCATTAAACCTCAGTTTTCCTCATCTTTTAAATGGGAATAATAATAACAATTAATAGACATGACACATATCACAGAATTTATAAGAGCAAAGAAAATAACTGAAAAATCCATGAAGTTGTATCTTATACATACTCAGTGTTCAATAAATAATATAGCTGTTAACAATTTTCCTAGCTTCCATAGCACACACATAATAATAGCTAACATTTATGGAGCATCTAACAAGTAATAGGCACTGTGTAAAACACTTTACATTCTGTCTTTTTATCCTTACAATAATCGGATAAGGTATGAAATCCTATTCTCTCCATTTTATAGATGAGTAAACTGAGACACAAAAAAGGTTAAGCCACTTGCTCCAAGTCACACATTTATTAAGTAGTGCAGCTGAGTGGCAGGCAGGTTGTCTGACTCCAAAGAGTATTCATAACCACAAACCACCCTGCCACTCTGTAGAGTCTGTCAGTGCCCAGACTTTGCCAAGTCAACAGATATCATGTGATCTTGGCAGAGTGATTCCCAGCACAGGTGAGCACTTGGTGACCAACTCTTGTTACCATTTGTTCTATTATATATTGAGTTTTTATATTGGAAAAAGATGGTACTAGGCATCAGGAGTTTCATCCTTAGTTATAGTAAAAACTTCTTTATTGTTAATGCTTTTAAAAATTTTAAGTATAACATACACAAAAAGGTGAAAATATATAAATATAGCTCTGCAATCATAGCTCCAAGGGAACAAGCATGCAACCATTACTCTGTTGTCCCAGATGCTACTAAATTCTTCTCCTCCCTTCTCTTCAAATGTAATATTGTCCCAGGTCTCTCAACATT
Source organism: Tonatia bakeri (assembly GCA_004024845.1). Lineage (NCBI taxonomy): Eukaryota > Metazoa > Chordata > Mammalia > Chiroptera > Phyllostomidae > Tonatia > Tonatia bakeri. The sequence goes on from PVIA01006758.1 coordinate 6,602, forward strand.
CACACTATATACGTTTTGGGCTGGGTGATTCTTTTTTAATTAATTAATTTTATTATTATTTTTCTTGAGTTTATTGGGGTTACATTGGTTAATAAAGTTATATAGGTTTCAGGTGTACGATTCCATAATATGTCATCTGTATAGTGCATTGTGCATTCACCACCCCAAATCATGTCTCTCTCTATCACCATTTACCCCCACTTTACCCTCTCTTGCCTACCCCCAACCATATTTCCCTCTGTTAATCGCTAACTCTCTACTCCCAGTTTTCTAAGAGATTTTATCACAAGTGGGTGCTGGATCGTATCAAATGTTTTTTCTGCATCTATTGATACCATCACGTGATTTTTATTCTTCATTTTGCTTATGTGGTGTGTCATGTATTATTGATTTGTGTATATTGTACCAACCTCACATCCCCAAGAGTAAATCCCACTTGATCATGCTGTGTGACCTTTTTGATATATTGCTGTATTCGGTTTGCTAGTATTTTGTTGAGGATTTTAGCATCTATGTTCTTCAGGGATATTGGCCTATAATTCTCTCTTTGTAGTATCTTTATCTGGTTTTGGAATTAGGATAATGCTAGTGTCATATAATGAACTCGGGAGTGTTCCTTCCCCTGAACTTTCTGGAATAGTTTGAGAAGGATAGGTGTTAGTTGCTCTGTGAATGTTGGTAAAATTCTCTGTGAAGCTATCCGGTCCAAGGGCTTTAGTTAGGGTTTTTTTGTTGTTGTTGTTACTTCTTCAATTTCACTAGTTGTAATCTGCCTATTAGATTCTCTGATTCTTCCTGATTCAGTTTTGGAAGATTTTATGTTCTTAGAAATTCATCCATTTCATACAGACTGTTAAACTTGTAAGCATATGTTATTCATGATATTTTCTTACAATCTTTTTTATTTCTTTGGCATCAGTTGTTATTTCTCTTTTGTTTTTTATTTGTTTTATTTGGGTCCTCTCTCTTTTTTTCTTGATGAGTCTGGTTAATATTTGTCAATCTTATTTATCTTTTCAAAGAACCAGTGCTTGGTTTCACTGATGTTTTGCTTTGTTTTTAAGACTCTATTTCATTTTTTTCTGCTCTGATATTTATTATTTTCTTCTACTCATTTTGGGCTATGTTTTTTTCTAGTTCCTTTAAGTGTAAGGTTAGATTGTTTATTTGAAACTTTTCTTGTTTTGAGGTAGGTTTGTGATGCTAAGAATTTCCCTCTTAGTACTACTTTTGCTGTGTCCCATAGATTTTGGGTTGTTGTTCTCATTTTCATTTTCAAGATATCTTTTGATTTCTTCCTTGATCTCATTGTTGACCCACTCATTATTTACTAACATGTTATTAAGCCTCCATATCTTTGTGTGTTTTTCAGTTTTTTTTCTTGTGATTGATTTCTAGTTTCATACCATTATGGTCAGAGAAGATGCTTAATATAATTTTAATCTTTTTAAATTTATTGAGACTTGTTTTGTGTCCTAACATGTGGTATGTCCTGGAAAATGTTCCACGTACACTTGAAAAGAATGCATATTCTGCTGCTCTTGGTGAAATGCTCTGAAAATATCAATTGAATCCATCGATCTAGAATGTCATTTAAGGCCATTGTTTCCTTGTTGTGATATTCTGCCTAGAAGATCTATCCATTGATGTCAGTGGGGTGTTAAATTCCCCTACTATGGCTGTATTACTGTTGATCTCACCTCTTATGTCCATCAATATCTGCTGTATATATTTAGGTGCTCCTGTGTTAGGTTCATTAATGTTTATAAGGGTTATATTGTCTTATTGGATTGCTCCCTTTATCATTATGTAGTGCCCTGTGTTTCTTACTACATAGCCTTTGTTTTAAAGTCTATTTTATCTGATACAAATATTGCTACTCCAGGGTTTTTTTTTCATTTCTATTTGCATGAAATATTCTTTCTATCCCTTTACTTTTTTCTTTGTATCCTGACGTGAGTCTCTTCTGGACAGCATAATAATGGGTCTTGTTTTCTTATCCATTCAGCTACCCTATCCTTTTGATTAGAGTATTTAAACCACTAAACTTAAAGTGATTATTGATAGGTAATATCAATAGTCACTTTTGAATAATATTGCCATTTTATCCTTTATAGCTATTTTTCTCCTTTCACCATCTTCTCCTCTTCTTTCTGCTTTTTCTTCCTCTTCTTTTTAAATAAAACCCTTTAACATTTTTTTTTTTAAATTCTGGTTTGGTATTGAACTCCTTTACTTTTTTTTTTTTTTTCTAGGAAGCTCTTTCTCCTTCAAATTTAAATGGTAACCTTGGTGGGTAATACAGTCTTGGTTGTAGGTCCTTGCTTTTCATCTTTTTAAATATTTCATGCCAATCCCTTCTGGTCTGTAATGTTTTTCTTGAGAAATCTGCTGACAGTCTAATGGGAGGTCCCTTGTAGATAACTGTCTTTGTCTTGCTGCTTTTAAGATTCTCTTTTTGTCTTTCAGCTTTGCTATTTTATTTATGATTTGTGTTGGTGTGGTCCTGTTTGGGTTTATCTTGTTTGGGATTCTCTGTGCTTCCTGAATTTGCGTGTGTTTTTCCTTAACCTATTTAGGGAAGTTTTCAGTCACTTTTAATAGGTTCATGATCCCTTGTTGTCTCTCTTCTCCTTTGGTACCCTTATAGTGCAGATATTGTTACAGTTCTTGTTGTCCCCAAAGTCCTTTAAAATATCTTCATTTTTTCACATTCTTTTTTTCTTTTTGCTGTTCTGATTGTGTGATTTCTTCTACCTGGCATTCCAAATCACTGATTTGATCCTCTGCTTCATCCAACCTACTGTTTATTCCTTCTATTGTATTCTTTATTTTTGACTCACTCTATTTTATGGTTTCTATGTCCTTTTTTACGTGTACTATCTCTTTCATTAAGTTCTTATTGATTCCATCCATTCTTCTTGTAGGTTTATTGAGCATTCCTCTAACCACTGTTTTGAATTCTATATTGAGTAAATTTCTTGACTCCGTTTCATTTAGTGTTTTCTCTGGAGATTTTTCCTGTTCTTTCATTTGGGGCATTTCTTTTGTTTCTTTGTCTCCCTATTTTGGCTGCCTCTTTGTGCTTGTTTCCATGTATTGGGTGTATCTGCTATAACTTCCAGTCTTGGTAGGGCAGCCTTATGTAGTAGGTGTCCTGTGGGACTCCATGGCACATTTTCCTTGATCACCTGCACTGGGTGCTCCAGTAATGCCCCTTGTGTGAGGTATGTGGGCTCCTCTGTTGTAACTGAGTCTTCATTGCTTTTTTCCCATTTGTGTGTGGGTCAACCTTCAGGCTGGTTGTGAGGATCATCCCTGACCACAGTGTATGAGCTGCTGTGCAGGTGTTGACAACACACAGCAGAATTTGCCTCAGTAGTGTCTGATGCCTGCCAAGATCTCTCTTTGGATATGCTACTTGTAATTGGATCCTGCTCTGATGTTTTCTGAAGCTGGCCACTGGGTGTGCTGGTTCTGAGGTCTCTTGGGAAGGAGTTTGTTGCAGGTAATGTCAGAAGCTGTTTTTGACTGGCCTGGGCAACCTGCTTGGAGGTCCAAAGCAATCCACAGTTTGTTGCTGTCTCTTCTGGTCCTTGGTGTATGTAGGATGGAGCAAGGTGCACACCAAGGCTCACTTTTACCAGCACTGAACCCAGGGAAATGTCAGCACATTCCCTATTAACCCGGATGTCCATGTCTTTCTGCTTCCACATGCCAGCTGCTTGTTAGGTTTTGTCAATGAAAGAGCTTCTGGTGATACTTGAGATGCATGCAATAGTTTCTCAGTCAGTCACCAGGTAGAAGCAAGAGATGTTTTCCAGATATATGTAAGACATATATGTATCCTGATACATATGTATTCAATCTTGATGCCAGTGCTGGGAGTAAGGCCACTCAGCAAACATCCTATGGTATACCAAGTCTAGCTGCCACCTTCTGGGTGCTGGTACACTTTTGTGGTGGGGCGGGGTCTCGTGGAGTTGTCAGGGTGAGGCCAGCAGACTTTATCAGGTTCAAACAGACCAATATTTGGCCATAAGAAAGAAAGGATCTTAGTAGCCAGACATGTAAGGAAAAAAAATTCCCCTGACTTAGAACCATGCAACTAAGTCTGTCCAAGATTCAGCCAGGAGCTTGATCTTAGCAGATAGGGGCCACTGGAAGTCAAGAGAGAAAGAGAAGTAGAGGTCAGGTTTGGGGGATGTTGGAAGTGTGGTACCTGCCTCAGAGTCACACAGCTCAGACTGTCCAGGATTCTACCCAAACCTCAATGGGGTAGAACCACCAAAAGTGAAGAGGGTTGGGACCACCAGGAGCTTGGAAATTAGGACAAGCAATCTACCATGAAGGAGAGACACCAGTCAGGATCACAAGAAAATGGAGGGAATGGTCCCCACCCCTCAGCCACACAACTCAGCCACTTATACCTCTTGAGTCTGCCCAAGGCCACTGACTTTATACCCCAGCCTAGGCCACTGACTCCTTAGCTGGGCAGAAGCTCCTCAGGGTGGGGCAAGAGGGATTTTAGAGAGCAAGGCTATTGGTTCACTCCCTGCCCCTGTCTGATGCCATACGGAAGGGTGTACTCTGCCCAAGAAAGATGACATCTGGTGCAGTAGGTGACTCAGGACAGGAGGTCCCACTCATTGTCCCCTCAGTTCTCTACCCAGAGCCACAAACCCCAGACTCTCCTCATATGACTCTAACCTACTCTGCCCTCTGTCCACAAGAGCCCGAAGTGAGTGGCTGTAAACACTTTGTGCATTGGCCCTTTAAGAGTGTTCCTTAGTTTCTAGATGACTCCCATCTCTGCATGGCAGTCAGAAACCCTACTGCTTTTCACAGCCAAATGTTATGTGAGTACTTCTTCCAGGCTCTGGTGCTGTGGGCCCAGGAGTGCTGCTTGGGGTTTATACCCCACACTTACTGAAGGAATTTCCCACAGCTGATAAATCCCTTCAGAACCTCAGTTGCTGCCTATGGGAGGAGGGCTGGCCTTTCTGCATCTCTGCCAGTCTTGATGTGGCTTCTTCTGTAAATCCTTTGTTATAAGACTTCTCTTCAGCTATTCTTCAGTTGGTTATTCAAGTTGATTGCTTTATAATTTAGTTGTAATTCCAGTTTGGTTCTGGGAAGAGGTGGTGTAGCTTCCACCTATGCTGCCACCATCTTAGATATCTCTGGGCTTGGTGATTTGTTGCTGTGGGGACCATCCTATGCATTGCAGGATGTTTACCAGGCTCTCTGGCCTCCACCCATTAGATTCCAGCAACACCCTTTCACAATCATTTCTGTAGACATTGACAGGTGTCTCCTGGAGGCAAAATCACCCTTGGTTGAGAACCACTACACTATTCTGATCTTGGTATCGACTTTCTTGCTTTCCTTTATACTTTTACCACAGTAGCATGGATCCTTAAATATTATCATTTAATCTTACCTGGTGAAAGGAGTTTTTTATAACTTAATCCAGTAAAAATACTCCTAGTCAGTGCTCCTACAACAGCCTACATAGGTGAGGTGACCAAATAATTTATCAACCAAACTGGAGGCACAGACATGTACCAGATTCGTCCAGGGTAAGCCAGCATGATTACCCATTTCTAGGGCACTTCTGCTGTGAATGGGCATCATCCTTACAGTCGCACACAGTTAGGACCCCTTTTTCACTTGATAACCATACATAGAGTGATAGAAGACAATAAAAAAGTAGTACAATCTCAAGGGCAAAGTGACATAGACATAAATGAATGTCTCAGGCTGAAGAGTAGCAGAACAGACCACTCACTGGCCTGTGGCCTTAAGGAGGTATATTCTTCAAATAATTTACTTCAGGACACCACTTAACTACTTTTTTCATATTAACACAACACTTTGATTAAAATAAATGCCTTCCAAGATTTGCACATAAAAGGAACATAACCATCCTTTATAAGAGGTTTATGGTCTATAGTGGGTTTTTAATCAATATATCTATGCTTTTTTCCTTGGTGTCATTGGAAATTATAACTACTGACATGCTCTGCATTTTGATATCATAAGTTGTGACATGGACTGTGTGAAAAGTGACAGCTAAAGATTTTCTTACATAAAAGAGAACTCCTATTGATCACCTATTAGTCTGAATATAATTCTGCTGATCCTCCATTATTTTGGGCATCAAAGAGAACGGAAGTCAAAATAAGAACGAGTTAGGCACTTGGACACTGCAGTGAACACTTATTTGATGTCCTCAGCCTCCATTCCCACCTTTTCAAGCAATGTATTCATTGGAAGTCCAGCCCTCAGGCATCTACAGTGTACACATCTGGTTGGAGCTCCAACCCTGAGACAAAGGGGTTTCCCCAAGCCAAGCCAATTAGGCTAATCTGAATCGATCTTGAGACTTACAGTTCAACAACAGAAGTGGATATTTATTCTCTTTTGTTGGACTTGAACCTGAAATTGTGTAAACCAGCAATGGCTATAGTCATTTTGCCCTGCAAGAAGGAACCCAATACATAGAGGAAGAAAGAAAAAGGCAGAGCTGAAGATGGAATAATAGAAATCATATCCTGAAGTTATTGTTCAGCCTTGAGTAAGATGCTCTTGAAGCCATTCCTACCTGTGCACCTTTCAGTGACCTGTATGTATGAAAAAATATCTTAATTCCATTTAAATTGGATATTTATCACTCATAAAAATACACTGTGTGGCAGTAGCTTTCAAACTTTTTGAAATTACATCAGTTCACAGTAAAAACTTGCATTTAACTGCAACCCAGATACAGAACTGACTCAAAGTTTCAAGAAAACTATAGAACCCTTACTAACATATGATGCTGATATTTTCTGTAGAGTTATGCTTTTTGAAAAAAATAGTGGTTACAGCCCACTAAATTGATTTCATGACCTTCATTTTGCAGAACACTACTTTATAAGATTATGTTAAAAATTGATTCCACCAGGAAGAATGAGATAAGAAATGACATAATAATTGTAATCAATCAGGTTATTGAGGAAAATAGAAGGTTTGGTCCCTAAATCAAGTATCTAATAACAGAAGATTGCTATCATACCAGTTCTCCCTGACTGCTCAGGTCACATGTTTACCAGAAGAGGAGAAAAATCTAATGACCTAGAAATAAATGAATTACAAAAAAAAAGATAACAGCCTTCTAAAACAAAATACATACCATGTCTAAAAAGAGAGACATAAACAGGGTGGGGCAAAGGTAGGTTTGTAGACCTTTCTTTTGACTTCCAGTCAAATGGAAACATAGATAAACATGCCTAACTTCCTCACACAACGACAGCAAAAAAATTCAACTAGACAACAAAACAAATATCACCCAGAATTTTCAGAAAACTGAGCTGCATGGAAGTTCACTAACCAAGGATTTTTAAAAACTACATTCATCCAGATGGGTAAGAGGGGCAGAGACATGGATATGTACTGAGAAGTGGAGATGCAGAGATGTGGAGTGGCGTGGAGAGGTGTGGAGACGCAAAACAGGTGGTCCCACATCCACATGTGATGGATAAAAATTGGGAGGGATACCTCAGAAGCAAGATATCCCAGCCCAGGCTTCCAGTGCTTAGAAGATAAGTCCCCATTACTTCTGGTTGTAAAAACCAGAGCGGGTAGTTGCCACAGAAGAAACTGTGAGATTCTCAGGAGTCTCCTCTTAAAGGGCCCACAATGAACTTAGGACTTATGCAGACTCACTCCCTCTAGGCTATAGCAGCGGGGCAATAGGTGGAAGGACACAGGTGGCATATGGAGAGAAATTAAGGTGACTGGCATCAGGATGAGTGCTGGAAGGCAGCCTCCTTCCAGGCAAAACAAACTCCAGAAGTGAGACAGCAGCATTGTCCACTCTCCAAGCCCTCCCCCACATATAGCCACAAAGCAATGATATGGGTTGTCCTACTGTGGTGATTACCTAAGGCTCTGTCCCATACAGCTTACAAGTATGCTTTTTTACAATAGGCCATGGCAAGTCAAAGCAGCACTACCTAATACACAAAAAGAAACACAGGGAGGCTGCCAAAATGAGAAGACAAAGAAATATGTCCCAAATAAAAGAACAGAATAAAACTCCAGAAAAAGAACTAAACAAAATGTAGATAAGCAACCTACCAGGTGCAGAATTCAAAACACTGGTTATCAGAATGCTCAAGGAACTCATTGAGTACTTCAACAGCATAAAAAAGACCCAGGCAGAAATGAAGGTTACATTAAGTGAAATAAAGAAAAATCCAGGGAACCAGCAGTGGAGAGGATGAAGCTAAGAATCAAATCAAAGATTTGGAATATAAGGAAGAAAAAAGAATTTAAAAAATGAGGATAGGCTAAGGAGTTCCTGGGACACCTTCAAATGTACCAACATCTGAATAATAAAGGTACCAGAAGGAGAAGAGGAAAAGCAAGAAATTGAAAATTTATTTGAAAAAATAATGAAAGAAAACTTCCCTAATTTGGTGAAGGAAATGGACACAGAAGTCCAGGAAGCACAAAGAATCCCAAACAAGATGGACACCAAGACACACCATAATTAAAATGCTAAAGGTTAAAGATAAAGAGAGAATCTTAAAAGCAGAAAGAGAAAAACAGATAGTTACCTACAGGGGAATTCCCATAAGACTATCAGCTGATTTCTCAAAAGAAACTTTGTAGGCTAGAAGAGACTGGCAAGAAGTATTCCAAGTGATGAAAAGCAAGGACCTACAACCTAGATTACTCTATCCTGCAAAGCTATCATTTAGAACTGAAGGGGAGATAAAGTACTTCCCAGACAAGGTAAAACTAAAGGAATTCATCATCATCAAGCCATTATTATATGAAATGTTAAAGAGAATAAAAAAAGAAAAAGAAGGTCAAAACAATAAATATTAAAATTTCAATAAATATACAACTATCAACAATTGAATCTAAAAAACAAACTTCTCAAACAAGCAGAAAAAGAATAGAATTATAGATATGGAGATCATTTGGAGGGTTATCAGTAGGAGGAAAAGGAGCTTGGATTAAGAAGTACAAATTGTTAAGTCAAAATAGACAGAAATGTTGAGAACAGTATAGCAAACTGGGAAGCCAAAGAACTTATATCCATAATCCATAAACATGAACTAAGATGGGGGAATTGCTGGAGGGAATGAAGGTACCTGATAGAAGGGGGAATAGGGTGAAAAGTTGGGACAGTTATAATAGCATAATCAATAAAATATTTTGTTAAAAGTAGGTTTACAGTTGTTCATATGGAATATAATACAATAATTAAGAGACAGAACATGAGAATAAAATCTGTGTTTCTCATACAACTGTAAAGCTAGTTTTGCCCCACCCTGTATAAGTGAGGAAAAAGATATATAAGTCTTGCTGATAAGCTGAATTACATGATTTATTTATTTGAAAGTTAAAGATAGTAATTTCAGTGAACCTCAGCACTGCTGAGTATGTCAAAATAGTGCCTTCATAATAAGATCAGATTTCTAGGGGTGGCATCTAGAGAGAATGGGCAGAAAGGAGAGGGAGGAGAGGTAGGGAAGGAGAGCCTTTGCAGAGTAAGCCCCAAGCCTGCCCTATGCTTGTAATGAAAGATAACTGTGAAGAGTTCCTGAAATTCTGGACAATACCACAAGCTGGATAACAGAGTCTGGGGTGTTTTTTAACTGTTTTCCATGGATCTTATTTGTATTGCCAGTTAGCCAAAACTTCCTTTTGTATGTGTGTGTGCTCAAAAGCACTACAGAGTCTTGATTAAATCTGTGAATCAAATGCTGAACCAGAGTTCTCAATCATGCTAGAGATAGAGGCCAGGAAAAGTAAACAGTACTGAGAAAACTGGGGCTGCTCCAACACTACAGAGTGTCTGTGAAGTTAACTCCTCCCACACTTTCCAGATTGTTAAATTCAATGGAAGTTGTCTGCCCCTTTAAGAAGCCCGTTAACTTTCCTGCCACCAAGATGGAAATTTATTACTTTCAGAACAGAATGAAGTTTCAGAAAATCAGTTGCACATTCAGAAGTGACTTCTGAGAACTTTTCAGTAAAAATGAAAATCAAACCTTACTATAACAGTGATTTAGGTAGATTTTTTATTTCCATCATGATAGTGTTCAAATGCATAAAAGTATTTGGTTAATACTTTCATATGTCATAAATAAGTGATAAAATTCTCTTGTTCAAAAAATCTTTGCAGTTGTCTGAAATTTTTGGCTCTCTTTTAAGTAATGTAAGCTCGGTTCCAAATGTCCGTGCATGTGTGTTGTGTGCAAGTTAGTATATGTATGCCTTACTTTTTATTGCAAAAATTTCAGACATACAAAAAAAGAAAAGAGAATCAGGGAAGCGCCAAATATCTCTCACCTAGTTTGTGACATTAAATTTAGAGACCAAAATATACACTGACTGCTTGCTTACCTCAGGCCAGTAACTCTTTCAATCTTATGAAAAACACATACGAGGTGGTTATTGTTGTCATTACCATAATTATTATTATTTTTTATCCTCACTAATGCCATTACAGCACATCTCTTTTAGAGGCACTGTCATGGTTAAGATCCTGGTATCAGATCTCATGCAAACGCCAGACTACCTACAGCAAGGGCAACTTAATCTCTCTCCAAAGCTCAGTTTACCACTCCGTGAGTGCCTCTTGGGGTGCCGGACACACAGTGAGCACCCACCATTCTCAACAACCTGTGTGGCGCGTGCAGGGGCAGCCTGACAAGGTTAAGTCAGACGAAGCTACTTTTCTTCCCCTGCAGATGTTTAATTTGGACGTATGACAGGTCCATTGTCTTTAGGACACAAACAGCATGGCAGGGATTGCGCTAAAATTGTGCACACATCCTCCGAATTGGTGGTTAAACTTCTGGGGCAAATACGAGCTAACGTTGAAGGATCACCCAGCTTTCCGGAGAGATCGCTGCTGCCAGCTCTGTGTGTCTTTCTTTCCGAAGGGGCCACCTTCCAGACACAGTCGCCTGCCTACCAGCAAACAGACCAGGTCGGTTTGCAAAGTTCAGACGAGCTGGCTCTGGTATGTTTACAAGTCCTAGCAGATCGCAGGAATGTTCAGGATAATGATTACCCCACCCAGGAGAGCCCAGCCCAACTCTTTTACATCTGGAAAGAAGCGGCCACACAAAGGAGAGCAAGAGAAATCTCCTGAGGAGGCTTTCTCAGATCCGAGAAGATTTAATACACATCCTCACCCTTTTGAGGAACACGACCAGGCACTGATCAGTAGTATCTACGGTTCAGAGCACGGGACATTCAGTGCAAAGGAAGCGTTTATATCCTAGTCCAAATCGAATAGTACTTCTCAAAATACTTTGTTTTTTTCCCCCTCTCCAGATGAAAGTGAAAAGTGAAATACTCCAGGAAAGAGAGAGTGCGATCCACACGCACACAGTCTGTCCGACGTAGGAGTGGCTAGGATCAGACACACCTATTAGGTAAAAGGGCAGCCAGAACAAACCCTTAGAGTCCTTTGCTAGTGCAAGGGATTTTACTCCACTTTGTTCACTGCGTTTTGACAGTATCTCTGAGCAGCTGGATCTGGGGTTCCTCAGCATTTCTTCCCACCTCCCACGAACGCGCGGCCACCAAAGCACATGGTCCCTGGTGGCGCGTTTACAAACCACCAGCGCCAACGCTGCAAAACCACCAAACTTCCTGTCTTGACTCCACGAAAGAGACCAAACCACCACGCCAAGCTCCCCGGGGTCTCCAGTGGACTCGCAGGCAGCCTCCAAGCCGAGGGGCGGGGTTTCCTGCTCAAGGGAGCCTAGGACCCATGCCTCCACCGGGGGCTCTAAGGGTGTGCTCTGCGCCCTGGGAGCAAGGGGAGCCCTGGCTGTGGCCCAGTCTCATGGTCGCGCCCGGTGCAGCTCGCTCTGGGCATCCGGAGCAGTCTTCCACCTACCTTCTCTGCTGCCTCCTCCCTCCGGTGGTTGGGGGCTGTGCACCGCTACTTTATTGTCTGTGCTGCTTAGCGCGCGCGCCGCACCCGGAGCCGGCCCTGCGCCAGCTCTGCAACTCCTCTCAGCTCTGCGCCTTCCCAGGTGGCTGCCTTCTTCCTCCTCCTCCCCTTCAGCGAGTGAGCCCCGCAGCCGGACTCCCTGGCTTGCTTGGCAGACAGCGCCTGCAGCATGCCAAGCCCAGTGCTGCTGGTCGCCCCCCGCCTCCACGCGTCCTCTTTGATCCTTAGTTACAACTATGCCCCGGGCCGCCTTCCTAGCATCCTTCCGGGCCGCCTTCATAGCATCCTTCCGTCCTTCAGTCCTGCTCGCCTCTTCTCTGTCAACCCCAGTTCTGGGCTCCTCTTTCCTGAGCTTCCCCCGCCCGCAGTGTCTCCCGGCTGGGCGGCCGCTGCCAATGAGTCTCCGCTGTAGAGCTGTTCCGGCCCAGTCATCGTATTGGGAGGGGAGAAAGAGGAGGGGGAACGAGAGGAAGGGAGGGGTCGCCTTCAGCCCCCTTCTTGCGGCTGCGGGCTGCGGGCTGCGGGCTGCGGGCTGGGCTAGCTTTCCCGGACCTAGAAAAGGGGCTGGTGCCGAAGGGTGCAGAGCGGCTGGCGCTGCCCAGAGCTGGGGAGAGTGAAGGAAGCAAAGATCGTGCGTCCGTGCGTCTTTCTCTCCCCTCCCCTTCCCACCCTCCCTCCTCCCTCTTTCTCTCTCCACTTCCACTCAGGAAATCATTGGGGGTTACTTGATTCCGTCTGGCAGATTTCAAGCACTCCACAAACCCAACTGCCCATACAATGAAAGAAAGGAGGCACCGGCGGCTGCGGGAAGCATAGAACCTAGCCAGGATGGGAGTGGGTTTCCAAAAACCTGGTGCCTCTGCTTGGGAAAGAAAGAATGGAGAGAAAGAGGAAGGAAGGAGGGAGAGGGGGAGCTTAATAAGAGAGAATGGAAGAAAAGAGTAAGGGAGAGACAGAAAGAGACACAGAGAAAGAAAAAAGAAGAGAAAAAGAGAAGAAAAGAAGAACCAATACTATGCCAGGCATCCTCCAGAACAGTTCTGTGATTCAGGAGTGTTTTATTGTGCTTTCTTTACATATGAAGAAACTGGAGAGCTTAATGCAAAATAGCTAGTAAGTGACTGGATAGGAATTCCAACCTATTTATTTATTCAATTACAGTTCACATTCAATATTATTCTGTGTTCGTTCCAGATGTACAGCATAGAGGTTAGAAAATCATGCAGTTTACAAAGTGCCTCCTCTCCAATCTTTCAAATACTCACTAGCCCCATACACAGGCATCACAATGTTATTGACTATATTCCCCAAGCTGTAATTCTCTGTGACTGTTCTGTACTACCAATTTGTATTTCTTTTTTTTAAGCTCATTCTTTTTTTTTAAGATTTATTTATTTTTAAAGAGAGAGGAAGGAGGGGAGAAAGAGAGGGAAAGAAACATCCATGCATGAGAGATACATTGATTGGTTGCCTCTTGCACGCACCCCAACTGGGGGCCTGACCCACAACCAAGGCATGTGCCTTGACTGCAAATCAAATCATTGACCTTTTGGTTCTCAGGCCAGTGCTCAACCCACTGAGCCACACCAGTCAGGGCCCATTTTAGATTTCTCAATCCCTTCACCTTTTCCACTCAGCCTCCCAACTTCCCTCCCCTCTGACAACTCTCAGCCTGTTCTCTGTGTCTGAGTCTATTTCTGTTTTGTCTATTTTGTTCTTTAGATCCCACGTGTAAGTTAAATCATATGGTATTTGTTTTTTTCTGACTTATTTCACTTAGCATAATATCCCTTGGTCCATCCAAGCTGTTGCAAAAGGTAAGATTCTATTCTTTTTTATGGCCAAGTAGTATTTCATTGTAGAAATGTAACATAGCTTTTTTATCCACTCATTTACTCATGGGCACTAAGGTTGCTCCCATATCTTAGCTATTGTAAATAATGCTGCAATGAATATAGGGGTGCATGTATTCTTTCAAATAAGTATTTTGGGTTTCTTTCAATATATTCCAAGAAATGGAATCTTTGGGTCATAAGCTAGCTCGATTATTAATTTTTTGAGGATTTCAACTTGATCTGTCCTGAATGTAATATACACATGAAAGAAGATAGGGAAGAAAAAGGGAGAACATTCGCAAAAGATCTCTTATTGAGATTTTCGTATTACTGTCAAATGAATTGACAGGTAGAGCACCAGAGGGACACTGACAGGGCTGAGAGGAAATGTTTCCCAAACAGCTTTAAATATGTGTCCCACTACCAAGTCCACTTCTCTGCACACCATAAATAATTCATTTTTTAAACTAAAACTATTTTTAAAAATAATTATCTTGTGATTACACAATTATATAGCTCTGTATTTGGGGGAAAGTTTAGTTTATTCATCCAATGACAATATCTGAAAGAGTGCATAGTTTCTATAACCCTGGTTTTGGCCTCCTCCCCTGTCTTCTTCCTCTTCCTCTTCCCCCTCTTTTTCCTCTTCTTCTCCCCCCACCCTTCTCTTCCTTATTCCCTTGCTCTTCCTCTTTCTGACAGGTCATCAGCCCACAATAAAGGACATGGTGGGGGAGGGGACGTCTCCTGTTCTTCCAGGCCCTGGCCTAGCTGCTACTAACCTGAAATAGAAAGTAAGATTTGAAGTAGGAAAAACTTTATGTGGCTGTTGATTTTCTAGAGTTCTTTATTTTTTAATAGGCCACATACTATTGTGGTAAGTTTTTATTTAAAAAATGACCACATAAATAAATGCTGGCTCAGATGAAATCATCAAGTGTCCAATATTTTTAGTGTCCTTGAGATGTGGGTCAAGGAGAACGAAGTACAAGTAATTCTTCCTGGTGTTACCTGACAATGATGTTCTATCAAAGGAGGTGCTTGATACATGCTCACTTGTCAAATTTTCTTAAGAATGGATTACGCAGAAGCTAACCCTATGACAGAAATGAGATACAGCTGAGGGAGTGGGGTATGAAGGGCAGAAAAAGGAACAAGGCCAGGTAACGGTGAGGTCTCAGGTACAGCTCCAGCCTCAGCATGACCCTACAGGGGTCGCTGGAGCAGAAATTACACCTCAGACCTCATCCCACCTGAAGGAAAAGGAGCTGGGATTTTATACACCAGTCAGTCATTGGCTTTTCTGGGTGAAGGGGGGAACTCTCAGGTGTAGCGTTTCAGAACCCGGCTCTCCCAGCCAGCTATGAACACGCTTAACACACTGCGAACTGTAGCATGCAGAACTCACCTCTCCCGGCCGGCTGTGAGCACGCTTAAACACACTCTGCGGATGGCTCGTCGAAACACGAGAAATAATCATGCACAGAAACAGTTTTCTGTAGGGAAGTAAAGAACGGAGTGGCCACTCTCCAAGTTGGTGAGCGCCTGGCTAACCCCCTAGTGGGGAGAGCCCTGTTCCTTTGTCCCAGTGGGTTTTTATTGAGAAAGTAGACACAGTTTGTGGATTCACAGTCTGGCAGAAGGGATCAAAGGGAACACGTATCTTACAAGGATGCTAACAGAGTTTCTGTTTGTGATTCCGGGCAGAGATTCGAGTTTTATCATATGAAAAGACTACAGGTTCCAAAGGTTTCCTATCTGTGCCTTCAAATTCCAAGTTAATAACATCCTCCAGCAAACAGATCTCACAGGATCTTGCACATTCTTTGTCCCAGGCCTGATTACCCTGGGGGTCCGCCATCTCCGGTTTGAGCTGCCCCTTTAGGCTGTTTGCTAAGCCTGAGAAGGACTGGAGACAGAGGCAGCAAGGAGACTTGGATTTCTCACATCTAAGTACAAAGACTCAGGCTAAGAGGGGGTTGATGATCAGCCCTCCTTTCCACAGCCCCTTCATTTATTCCACAGGCCTAATGAGACCAGCCCCTGTCTTAGGTCGCTCCTTCATTAAAGAGTCTTACCCGTCATTGGTAACTGATCTAGCATTTAAAGGCCAGGCACAGAACAGGTAGCATTCATGCCAGGGGAATAAGTTTTGTCTCCTTAGTGGCTCCTGATCCGGAGGTCTCTCACTCAGCCTAAGTTACAGGGGATCACAGCTTCCTGAGATCAGGCAGGGAGGCCCTCAACACTCAGACACTTTAGCTTTCCATCCAGAGTGGGAGCTGCAGTTCCCAGAAGCACTCCCCTAAAGAAGGTCCCATGTGCAAAGAGTTCAGAGTCAAGGAGCAGGCACTGGTAATTATAGAGATGTGAGAAAATCCGTGACTTCCACTGTCTCACATAGACCTGATGTGAGACAACTCATGCAGTCCATGGAATCTGAAACTTTCATTCATTCAGTCAGCAGTCATTTAGTGCATACATTTCGAATTTTTACTGTGTGCCACAAAGTGCATAGTGAGCTGGAGATGAATGGTGTAAAGAAGTGGATATGACGACAGGCAACAGCAACACAGTGCTGGTGGTGAGTAGGGCATGGCGTGCAGTGGGTTGGGGGAGACACTGATCAGCCTGGTAGAAGTGGTCCTGGACAAGGTTGAGCTTGAGACTTGAACAATAAAAAGGAGTTAGCCTGAGGAAAATGCCAAGTTCAAGTTTGGGCAACAGGATTATGAAGGTACCAAGACCAAAAAGATGACATGCTAGATGACACTTTGGGCACAAAAAAAGTTAGAAGAACAAGAAGCAAAATAGAAGCATGTGTTAAAATGGGGAGTCCTTAGCAAATACTGGTAGGTTTTTTCTTCCCTGAGGTTAGAGGCATCACTGCAATAATTCCTGTGGGCAGCATCTTTGGGGAGGAATTTGTACTTTTCCCAGCCTGTGTGTCAGTGAGGATCAGGGAGCTCTTGAGAGCCATTAGATCGGGAGGTTGGGACCAGCTGGGGGACTATGGGTCTCATTATCAGTGTGGAATATTGCCAGAGGTGAGATGTCTTAGAGGGGTAGGAATAAGGGCAAACAGAGGTAAACCTTCAAACTGCCACTGTCAATTTAACAGATGAGTGGTGTTCATGGGCACTTAGCACCAAAGCAGGGTCCTGAAGACCTTATGCTAAGACCACCTCAACCCAAGTCACTGGGTCTAAGGGCAGCTGAAGACACAGAGGGCTTGGGGACAATGGCTTTTTACCAACTGGAATAGAGATACTTCACTACTGTAAAAACTAGTAGTGCTCCATAGCTGAGTATGAGTTGAACATATATAAATGAAGGGAGATGGATATAAGACTTTAAAAGCCACATAGTCATTTCTAGTCCCTGCTTTGGCTAAAAACACAGGTGAAGGGAACATTTTATTTTTCTCTTTACTAAATAAAAACCCCTTAATACAATGTAACCATAGTATTACAGACTAAATGTTAGCATAACAAACAGAAAACTAGGGAGTGCTAGGGATGATGGCAAACTGGAGGAGAGGACCTGATCTACTGGGAGCCACTGTTACTCAGCTGAAACCAATTAGGAACCATGCGGAAACACAGGCATAGTATTGCCAGAATGTCTGTTTTTTCAAGGAAAGCCAGAAAGTACAAAATTTAAGGGATAGTTAAAGCTTTTTAAATGTTAGCAGCCAATTAATTTTTTTTCAACACTGTTCACCAAAAGAAATATGTCTGTGGGCTGAGTTTGGCCTATGAGCCTCCAGTTTGTAAGCCTCTGTCTCTTCAAAGAGCCTAGGCCCAGGTTGCTTTACTCTTCTCATCACTGCACTCTTCCTTCATTTCCTTGATTCCCAGAGCCTGATGGACCAGACTGGCTAGTTCCCTGCAGTTGAGACAAGTCATTGTTTCTTGCACTAGTGGTCAAATCTGACACAGATGTCAAGGGACATTACAGATGTTATTTGAATGGCAGAAATGTTTAAATCTCATGTTTACATTCCTGAGAGGGAAATGATCAAGGCTGGTAGAGATTTCACACCTGAGCTTAAGACAAGGACAGTCAATCATGGTTGCTTCATAAAACTGGAAAATCTGTCATTGATGTTCTTGGAGATGGTAATAAAATACTGTAGTGACCTATAAATGGCCATGTAGCTTCCTACCTACATTGGTTTATCAACCTTCTCTTTCAGATATTTCACTCTCTTGTGAGCCATTTCTACTCTATGGGTGAAGACAATATCTTGCTTTAAAGTTGGCATTTAGAGAAAGTAGAGCTATGAAACAGCAGAATCTTGTCACATATGTGCTCAGTGTACTCAAATTCAGCTGGGTAAGTTTGGCTTCCTTCCCTCACCCTTCCACTCTTCAAACTTGACTCTGTTCTCTACTATCTCAAGAAGAGAGAAGCCACAGACAAAATACAAAAGAAATGATAAGAACTTAGTTCTTCTGGTTTGATTTTCCTGGAGTTTGTGCGCTGATGATTTAAGAACAGTTAATGGATCTTCAAGAGAAATTTTGAATATGTATAACTTTTAAGCTTATTTCCTAATTTTAAAAGCTAATGTCTTCATAAGATGAAACTTCTCAACAATTATCATGATAATAACCATTATGGTAATCATAGTTATCATTTATTACCTTCTGTGTGCCAAGCACTGAGCTAACCTTATTATAATGCAAAACTCATACGCTTTAGCTTAATCTTCCCAGAAACTCTATATTTCCAGGCACTATAATTATTTAGCTATTTCCATTTGGTAGATGAAGAGGGCCATATATGCATACTATACTTAGTCTTAGGTCATGTGGCTATATGTGACAAAGTCAAAATTTATACTCATTCACCTGACTTAAAAGCATACATGTTTTCAAGGGAATATTAATAGTTATTCCCTTATCAATGGTGGTAAAGATTTATTATTTATTTAATAACAATAATAATTATCACAAGTTCTTCCTGAGAACAATGTACCTGGCAGTGAACTAGGTGATAAAGTACAGTCTTGTCATCTTGGAGTCTTCAAGCTATTTGAAAAAACAAAGATGTGAATAAATGATTGAAGTACCAGATAAGAGCAAAATTAGAGTAATAATTTTTTTAGTTTCTTTTCCATGTATACTGCCATCAATCCCAGCTCTCAGCTGTTATACTATTTGGAAACTCCTCAAATCTCTGGAGAAAGAATCTTTACTGGCAAGTTATACCTCTGAGCAAGCCAGGTAGCATCTACTCACTCTTCTTAATTAGTTTTCCCAAACTTGTTAGTAATTATGGAGTCTGCAACTTTAATATCTAATTGTTCTGACATCATCCACAGAGATATCCTCCTGGGGCACAATTTCCTAATGTCCTCATAGTTCAATTTCTACTCTTGTTACTGAGAAGACTGCCAGGCATTAGGCAACAGTCAGATCACTGAGAGGCTTTGATACAGTGGTTCTCCTTTCTCTCTGGAATCTAGCTAATAGCCTAACATGATGAAGTAGGCCTGCGAAGAGTGTACTGTCAAAACCACTGAAACAACATGAAGCCCATTGGAAAAACCCTCTCATACATTTCAGGCTTTGTGGCTTAGATATCATTAAGCTAAGAAAATGAAGACTGACCTTTGGGTGCAAAATAAATGAGTTTGTTACTGACTAAAGATAAGCTTAAGCAAAGATGATTATTCTATGTGACATATTTGCTATGTTTTTTCCCTTTGAATTTTACAAATACTCTGAGTATTACAAAGAACAGCAATGTCGCTAACACCTTAAAAGAATATGGATTCCAACTTCCTAATCTACTTTATCAGGACAGGAAAAAATACGAGATTACAGGACAGATGCTGGGTCTGGAAATAAATTCAGATGTGAAAGGTATGCAGTTGGTAATTCCTTTCAACTCTTCTTTCTCCCCTTTACTTTCTATATGGTAT
Source organism: Tonatia bakeri (assembly GCA_004024845.1). Taxonomy (NCBI): domain Eukaryota; kingdom Metazoa; phylum Chordata; class Mammalia; order Chiroptera; family Phyllostomidae; genus Tonatia; species Tonatia bakeri. The sequence continues at coordinate 26,343 of PVIA01006758.1, forward strand.
TCCCTGAAGTTTTCTTATTAAACTTGGTGTCTCTTCCAATGGACTTGTTTAGGTTTCCCTGAATGCCAATTCTATGCTGCTGAGTCACATATTGTAACTTACGGTTGCTTTGTTCTTGAGCTGTCTGAATAACTGGACATTTTCACCTGGATGTTTCACATTTATCTCAAACTCGCTGTGCTCTAAGCTATATTAAATTCTCTTTCTTCCCAGCAGTTATAGGATAATAAAATTGTGATCATATCAGTACTCTACTCAAAATTCTCTCATGAATTCACAATGATTATAGAATAAAAAGCCCAACTGTTTGCCATGGCCTATAAGACCCTGTAGGGTCTGGCCTCATTCTAACTCTCTAAACCTATCTGCTACACTACCTTCAAGTGACTTTCTTCCTGCAATAAAGTCTTTATTTCTGTTTTCAAACAAGCTAAAGCCTGTCCTACCTCTAGGATATTGGATTACTTTTTTATTTTGCTGGATTTTTGTTTGTTTTCACATTAATTAATCATCAGAAAAAATGATAATTATAATAACTAGAGTGAAGGCATCTGGGCTGTATAAAGAATCATACAATAAGCTGTGTATCTGCATATTTCTCTAGTGTATAACAAAGCAAAGTTCCCATGTATTTCATTTTATGAATATTATCATTGTCAATGTGGAAAATTTCTCAAAGTCAGGAATTAATATGCATTGTTTTATATATATATATATATATATATATATATATATATATATGAATGAATATGGATTCCTGGAAAGAGATATCTCCAGAAGGATTGTTAAAAGTTTCTGATCTATTATAAAATTGTCCTCATGAAGATCTGGGAGCGAGGCAGTAAATCATAGAAGGTAGGCATGTCTCTGGACATCTCATGACACTCAGTGCTCCAGAGAATTATCCTGTTAAATCTCAATGTGTTTTATTAACGTTCGTGATAATAGCCATAATTTGTTGTGCATATATGCTGTTCCAGGTATGTATGCTGTTCTAAATGTGAAACAATAAGGTTTATATCCATTATCTCTAATTCCAAAGTGAGGCAAAAATGTTAGAACCTGTGAGTCCTGTGCTCACAGGTTCCTGTGCAATCTGTGCTGTGAGTCCTTTTAAAATATACATTTTCAATGGAAATATCATCCTTGAGGAGGTGAAAATTGATTTTGGGGGAAACTATATATATATATATATCTCACATTTTCTTTATCCATTGATGGACATTTGGGGATATCTTCAAGAGAGTGATTACATTTCTTCAGTTAAATACCCAAATACCCAGATGTGGGATTGCTAAAACATATGGTAGTTCCACATTTAATTTTCTGAGGAACTTCCATTCTCTTTTCCATAAAGGCTGTACTAGTTCATACTCTCACCAAATGTGCAGAAAGATTCTTCTTCTCCATGTTCTTCTTGATACTTATCTCTTGTCTTTTTTTGATAATAGTCATTCTAAAGGGTGTGAGGTGGTTTTGATTTGCATTTCCTTCATGATTAGTGATGCTGAGAACCTTTTCATGTACCTGATGCTATTTGTACATCATCTTTGTAAAAAATTTTGGCCTGTTTTTAAGTAGGATTATTTTAGGTTTTTCTATTGAGTTGTATAAATTCTTTATGCATTTTGAATTTTAACCCCTTATCAAATATGTGGTTTGCAAATACTTTTCTCCCACTTAGTAGGTTACAATTTTATTTTATTGGTTGCTTCCTTTGCTGTAGAAAAAGCAGCTTTTTAGTGTGATGTAGCCCCACTTATTTATTTTTGCTTTTTTTTTTTTTGTTTGTGCTTTTGGTGTCATATCCAAAATCTGTTTGTTTACTGCCAGGCCCAATGTCAAGGAGGTTTTTGCCTATATTTTCTTGTAGGAGCTTTACAGTTTTAAGACTTACACTGAAGTCTTTAATCTATCTCAAGTTCATTTTTGTGAGTGGTATAAGATAGGGGACCCGCTTCATTCTTTTAAGTGTGGATATCCAATTTTTCCAACATTTATTGAAGAGACAATCTTTTTACCCATTGAGCACTCTTGGTTCCCATGTCAAATACTAACTGAATGTATGTGTGTGGGTTTACTCTGTGCTTTTGACTCTGTTCCATTGGTCTATGTGTGTTTGTTTTTTTATTATGCCAGTACCATGCTGTTTTGATTTATACTATAGCTTTGTATTACAGTTTGAAAATAGTAGTATACCTTCAGCTTTGTTCTTTCTTAAGATTTTTTTGGTTATTTGGGGTCTTTGCTGGTTCCATAACTATTTTAGGACTGTTTTTCTATTTCTGTTTTTTAAAAAGGCCCTGGAATTTTGATAGGAATTGCATTGAATTTGTAGATGGTTTTGAGTAGTATGGACATTTTAACAATATTAATTCTCCTAAACCATTAGGAAACTTAATTCTTTTCTGTATAATGCACACTTATACATGCAATATATAAACAGACATGCAGTGTATCTGTGGTGTTAAATTTTTATGATGGGATAATTATTAGAGAAAAAAGTGATTAAAATGCTCATTGAGGTGTGATAATGAAAACAAAGTTGAAAATCACCACTTTAAGCAATAGCTAATTCATAGTTTTGTGGCTGGTCTTTTTTTTTTGGATGGAGGGGTACATTGTTGTTTTTACATTCTAATGTGAAAATGTCAAAAATCATAACCCAGTAAATCATGACTCAAAACTTCCCATTTGTTTACCTTACTTCATACATTGTTGTGTTTAAGATTCTTTCCTGCTTTGAAATTTTAAGACTCTTTTCTTGAACCACAGGGCTTTGCCATGGATAGGGCACATGCTAACACATGTGGAGTGGCCGTGGATTCCATGCTCTGGATCCCAGGCCCTGGATGCTGTGCTGATGTATGATTTTCACAACAGCCAGGAGGGAAGACGTCATCTTTCTATTTTTACAGATAAAGCAACACATGTTTTGAAAGGTGAAGTCATTCATTTCCCCATGGTCTCACAGTTGTTTGTGTTGGACTGGATTAAAACCCAACTCTGGAAGATTCCATTGCCTATGTATATTTGATTTGTGCCCCAGAATTCTCAAAATGGTAACCCATAGGCCAAGGTGAGTCTACTGACATGTTTTATTTGACTAATTTCGTATACTTAAAATATTTGAATTTGTTTTCAACATTTAAAAATTGGGATACCTTTACAGGAAAAATTCTAGATTTCCAATTTCTCTTTAAAGGATTAGAGGTTGTGCAATGTATCCTACATGATGCCATGACTGAAACTACGTGGTGGACACTTTTAAAAATATGGTATACACACTCCAGCTGCCTAAGTCCCAGCTTCCCTGTTATCTTACACCCAATCCCCTATATCCAAACGCCCTGTAGACATTTGATTATGTGTCCCCAAATCTGAGACTCCCAGTGTGTTCTAACATACACCTTTATGTTTTTTCTTTGCCTTTCCTTTTTACGCATCCATGCAAAAATTTTAAAGAGTGATATATACATCTAGTTTATTTTACTGCTTTATTTTTTATTTTCTAGATCTCTCTAGCAGAATGATTTTCAATACAAATGAAACCAATTTTTCTTCTTTCAATTGCTATGTTATATTTAATCTAATAATTCTTTTACTCATTGTTTAATTCCTTACAATTTCCATTTCTGAAATTCATATGGTGCTAACCCTTAAAACATTCAGTTTCTCCTACTGTGTAGTTTTGAGCTAACCTGTCAGGGTGTATCAGTTGTTTTCCACAGTTTGGAGTTGTTGTTTTTATTAATCTTACTTTTTTGTTTATTTATTTTTTGTTGTTGTTCATGTAGGTTGTCTCCAATTTCCCGACACTACTCCCAACTACTCCAACCATCCCCACCTCCCACTCTTGATCCTATGCCCTTTGGCTTTGTCTATGTGTCCTTTATTCATGTTCCTTGACCACTCTTCCCCTATTTTCCCCTATTATCCTTCTCCCACCTCCCCTCTGGTTACTGTCAGTTGGTTCTTTATTTCAGTGTCTCTGGTTATATTTTGCTTGCTTGTTTTGTTGAGTAGGTTACACTATAGGTGAGATCATGTGGTATTTGTCTTTTACAGCCTAGCTTATTTCACTAGCATAATGCTCTCCAGATTCATCCATGCTGTTGGGAAGGGTAGGAGCTCCTTCTTTCTTTCTGCTGTGTAATATACCATTGTGTAAATGTAACACAGTTTTCTGATCCAGTCATTTATTGATGGGCACTTACATTGCTTTCAGCACTTGGCTATTGTAAATTGTGCTGCTATGAAGCTGGGGTGCATAGGTTCTTTTGAATTGGTGTTTCAGAATTCTTGGGGAATAATCCTAACAGTGGAATTGCCAAGTCAAAAAGCAGTTCCATTTTTAGTTTTCTGAGGAAATTCCAAACTGTTTTCCACAGTGGCTGCACAAGTCTGTATTCCCACCAATAGTATACTAGTATTCCCTTTTCTCTGCCTCCTCACCAGCACTTGTTGGTTGATTTATTAATGATAGCCACTCTCACCAGTGTGAAGTGGTATCTCATTGTGGTTTTAGTTTGCCTCTCTCTGATGGCTAGTGATGCTGAGGATTCTTTTATATGTCTCTGGGCCCTTTGCATGTTCTCTTTGGAGAAGTGTCTTTTCAGGGCTTCTGCTCGCTTTTTACTTGGGTTGTTTGTCTTCCTAGAGTACAGTCATGTGAGTTCTTTATATATTTTGGAGATCAAACCCTTGCCCAAGTCATCATTTGCAAATATGTTTTCCCATACCGTTGATTCTCTTTTTATTTTGATACTGTTTTCTTTAGCCATGCAGAAGCTTTTTATTTTGATGAGGTCCCATTTGTTTATTTTTTCCTTTATGTCCCTTTCTCTAGGGGACATATCGGTGAAAATATTGCTGCATGGAATATCTGAGATTTTCCCACCTATGTTCTCCTCTAAGACTTTTATGGTGACACAAATTATATTTTATGCATCTTGAGTTTATTTTTGTGTATGGTATAAATTGGTGATTGAATTTTATTTTTTATATGTAGCCATCCAGATCTCCCAACACCATTTGTTGAAGAGGCTATTTTTTACTCCATTTTATGCTTCTGCCACCTTTGTTAAATATTAATTGGCCATTTAGGCTAGGGTTTATTTCTGTATTCTCTGTTCTGTTCCATTGATCTATGTGCCTGTTCTTATGCCAGTACCAGGTTGTTTTGAATACCATGGCCTTGAAATATAGTTTGATATCAGGTTTTGTGATCCCTCCTACTTTGCTCTTCATTCTCAAAATTATGGTGGCTCTTCATGGTCGTTCATGGCTCCACATGAATTTTTTAAGTGTTTGCTCTATCTGTGAAATATTCCTTTGGTACTTTAATAGGGATTCAGTTGAATCTATAAATTACTTTGGGTAATGTGGACATTTTGATGATAGTAATTATTCCAATTCATGAACATGGCATATGCTTCCATTTATTTGCATCTTCCTTAATTTCTTTCTTCAGTGTTGTGTACTTTTCTTGAGTAAAGGTCCTCTAGCTTCTTGGTTAGGTTTATTCCTAAGTACTTTATTTTTGTTACTATATCAAATGGGATTTTTTTCCTGATTTCTGTTCCTGATATTTTGTTGTTGGTATACAAAAATGCCTTCAATTTCTGAATATTGACTTTGTATCCTGCTGAATACCAAATTCACTTATTAGATTAGTACTTTTTTGTGGAGTCTATAGGGTTTTCTATGTACACTATTATGTCCTCTGCAAACATGACAGTTTTACTTCCTCCTTTCCAGTTTGGATGTCTTTTATTTCTTTTTCTTGTCTGATAGATAAGGGTAGAACTTCCAATACTATGTTGAATAGAAGCGGTGAAAGCAAACATCCTTGTCTTGTTCCTGATCTTAGTAGGAAAGTTTTCAGTTTTTGCCCATTGAATATGATGTTGGCTGTAGGTTTCTTGTATATGACCTTTATTATGTTGAGGTATGTTTCCTCTACTTCCACTTTGCTGAGTGTTTTTATCATAAATGGGTGCTTTACCTTATCAAATGATGTTTCTGCACCTGTTGATATGATCATGTGATTTTTGTCTTTCCCTTAGTTTATGTGATGTATTATGTTTATTGATTTGTGAATATTGTACCATCCTTGTATCCTCAGGTTGAATCTTGGTAATGGTGTGTGATCTTTTTAGTGTATTTCTGGATGCAGTTTGCCAATATTTTGTTGAAGGTTTTAGCATCTATGTTTATCAGCAATATTGGCCTGAAGTTTTCTTTCTTTGTTATGTCTTTATCTGGTTTTGGGATTAGGATGATGGTGTCTTCGTAAAAAGAGTTTAGGGGTCTTTCCTCTTCTTGGATTTTTTGGAACAGTCTGAAAAGCATAGGGGTTAGCTCTTCCTTAAATGTTTTGTAAAATTCTCCTGTGAAACCATCTGGTCCAATGCTTTTGTTTTCTGAGAGTTTTTAGATTAGTGCTTCAATTTCATCAGCTGTTACCAGTCTGTTTAGGCTTTCTGCTTCTTTTTCATTCAGCTTTGGAAGACTACATTTTTCTAAAAATTTGTTCGTTTCACCCAGGTTTTCAAATTATTTGGCATATAGTTCTTCATAGTAAAATCTTACAGCCTTTTGTATCTGTGTGATTTCAGTGGTAATCTTTCCTCTCTCATTTCTGATTTTATTTATTTGGGTCCTGTCTCTCTCTCTCTCTCTCTCTCTTTTTTTTTTTTTTTTTTTTTTTTTTTTTTTTTTTTTTTTTTTTTTTTTTTTTTTTTTTTTTTTTTTTTTTTTTTTTTTTTTTTTTTTTTTTTTTTTTTTTTTTTTTTTTTTTTTTTTTTTTTTTTTTTTTTTTTTGATGAGTCTATTTAAAAACCTGTAGATTTTGTTTATCTTTTTGAAGAACCAGCTCTTGGATTTATTGATTCTTTGAATTCTTCTTTTAGGCTCTATGTCATTTAATTCTGCTCTGATCTTGGTTATTTCCTTCATTCTACTTGCCCTAGTCTTTGTTTGTTGCTATTCCTCCAGTTCTTGTATATGCACCATTAGGTCGTTTATTTGAAATGTTTCTATCTTTTTTATGTAGTCTTGTATCACTGTGAACTTTCCTCTCAGGAGTGCCTTTGCTGTGTCCCATAAGTTTTGGATTGTTGTGAGTTCAGTTTCATTTACTTCCAGAAACTTTTTGATTTCTTCCTTGACTTCATTACTAACCCATTCATTTTTTAATAGCATGTTATTCAATCTCCATTAGTTTGAGTGTTTTTTAGTTTTTCCTTTGAGGTTGGCTTCTAGTTTCAGGTCCTGTGGTCTGAGAAAAGCTTGGTATGGTTTCAATTTTCCTGAATTTTTTGAGGCTTGTTTTGTGTCTTATCATGTGGTCTATCTTTGAAAATGTTCAATGTGCATTTGAAAAGAATGTGTATTTTGCTTTTTTGGGATGAAAGATTCTATATATATAAGTTAAGTCATTTGGATCTAGGGCATTGTTCAATGCCACAATATCCTTGTTGATGTTTTATTTGGAAGATCTATTTATTTTTGACAGTGGGGTGTTAAAATCTCCTAGTATAAGTATGTTGCTGTCTATATCTTTCTTGAAGTCCTCCAAGATTTTTTAAAATTTTAATTGTTGTTCAAGTACAGTTTTCTGCCCCTTACCTCCATCCCAGCTTACCCCCCAGCTCTCCCAACCTACTTCCTGTCCCCACCCCACCTTTGATTTTTTAAATATATTTGGGTGCTCCTATATTGGGTGCATATATATTTACAATGTTTATATCTTCTTGATGGATTCTTACCTCGAGTATTATGAAGTGCCCTTCTGTGTCTCTTTTTATGGCCTTTGTTTTGAAGTCTATTTTGTCTGATATAAGTATTGTTACACCAGTTCTGTTTTCCTGCCCATTTGCCTGTAATATTCGTTTCCAGCCCTTTACTTTCAGTCTCTGTAGGTCTTTTGTTCGGAGATGGATCTCTTGCCTGCAGCATATGTACAGGTCATGTTTTCGTATCCATTCCGCTTCTCTATGTCTTTTAATTGGAGCATTTAATCTATTTACATTTAAGGTTATTATTGATAGGTACTTATTCATTCCCCACCTCCCCCCCCATGTACCTGTGTTCCTCTCTCTCTCATTCTTTTTCTTCCTTTTCTTAAAGCAGTGCCTTTAGTTTGTCTTGGTAGAGGTGGTTTGGTAGAGGTGCTGGTTTGGTAGAGGTGTATTCTTTGAGTCTGGTTTGGTAGAGGTGTATTCTTTGAGTCTAATTTTTTTCTGGGAAAGTCCTTATTTCACTTTCCATTTCAATTGAGAGCCTTTTTGGGTAAAGTAGTCTTGGTCACAGGCCTTAGGTTTTCATTACTTGGAATATTTCTTGCCATTCCCTTCTAGCTTGTAGTGTTTCTGTTGAGAAATCAGCTGCTAGCCTTATGAGAGCTCCCTTGTATATTACTTCCTGTTTCTCCCTTGCTGTTTTTAAGATTCTTTCATTGTCTTTGAATTTTACCATTTTAATTATGATGTGTCTTAGAGTAGGCCTCTTTGGGTTCACCCTGAGTGGGACCCTCTGTCCTTCCTGAAGTTGCATGGCTTTTCCCTCTCCAGGTTCAGGATGTTTTCTGCCATTATTTTTTCAAACAGGATTTCTATATGCTCCTTTTCTTCTCCTTCTACTATTCTTATGATTTGAATGTTGCATTTCATATTGTCTTGCAATTCCCTTAAAGTATCTTCATATTTTTCTTAGTCTTTTATCACGCAGCTGCTTTACCTGAGTATTTCTTTCTACCTTGTCTTTCAACTCACCATTTAGGTCCCCTGCTTCATCCAGCCAGCCTATAATCCTTCTGGTGTATTTTTTATTTCAGAAACTTTATTCTTCATTTCTTTCTGGTTCTTTTCCTTTTTCATACTGTTGTAGTTTCCACTCAGTTCCTTGTAGTTGTCTGTGAGTTCCCTGAGAATCCTCGTCACCATTCCTTTGAATTCTGTATCTGATAGTTTGCTTGCCTCCATTTCATTTAGCTCTTTTACTGGAGAGTCTTCCATTCCTTTCAATTGTGGGTTTTTTCTTCATCTTCCCATTTTAGGTGACTCTTTTTGTTTGTTTCTGTAATTCCCAATGCTCTGCTTTGCCAGTTGTCTTTGTAGGGTGAATTTCTGTGGTAGGAGTTCTGTGGAGCTCAGTGGCATGGTCTCTTTGAAATTCTTGTCTGGATGCTCTAGGGTTTCCCTTCTCTGTTTGTGTGGGCTCTCTGGTTGTATGTGGGCATTACCTATTAGCAGATATTTTGTTGGTGGGTTCTCCCCTCCAGGAGGCTTACTGGTATTCACAATTCCCACCTGGTCTTATGTGTGATCAGGGGTAGAGAAAAAGTGAAATGGTGTAAAATAGTGGGAGAGTATTCTAAGGGATTTAAAGTACTAACAAGTAGAAAACAGATAGGAGGTCCTTTGGAGAAGTACTGCAGTAACTGTGATATTTCACCCAACTAGCCATTTTTTATAAAATGTGAAAATGGGATAAGACTCTTATTAGAAGGGAAAAAGGACATGTGCTGACTTTAGCAAGCAGAGTGCTTATGTGAGGTTAGATGGTGAGTTATAGTGAGAGTAAGGGATAGAAACTTGGTGTAGCGTGTAAGAGAATAAAGTTAACCACAATAGTAATAAAGCTCAGGAAAATGGCAAAATGGGTTAAGACTAGGGAAAGGTACTGTGTGGGATTTGGAATAACAATAATAGGATAAGAAATATATAATCTGAATAAAAACAATAAAAAGTAAAAGACCAAGAGTAGTGTGTTATTAGAATACTAGTGAAGTGAAGGGAAATTAGAATGCAGTATGAAAGGACGAATAAAGAACCAATCAAACATTGAAATCAAACAAAAAAAAACAAACAACAAAAAACACTAAACAGAAAGAAGAGAAATAAAAAAGTAGAGAATAAAAAATAAAAATAACAAAAAGATAAAATGCGAGTTCTGAAGGATAGCAAGGTGAAATTTGTCTCAACTGTTGGTATTAGCTTTCTGATTTCTTTCTGGATCTGTCATTGGTTTCCTCATAGCTCCAGGTCTTTTGGTCTTACACTTAAAAAAAAAAAAAGCCTCTTGTTGACTTCAAATCTGTCAAGTAGATTTTTCTGGTTTTCCTGGGTGCTGCAGGCAGAGGGGTCTGGGGCTCCATTTTCTCTACTTTCTTGTGATTCCATGAGGATGGGGGCTCAGTCTGGGCTACCATATTCACAGGTATCCAGTTTCCATTCCACTCCCTCAGAGAGCTGTGTGGCCCACACTGTCCATTGTTCATATGTGTGAGGCTGGTACCTGTAGTTCACCTCATGTGCAACGCTTTAATTAATCTGTGAGGTGCACTGAGTGGGAGAAAATTGTACTTCCCCTTCTCCCTCTTTGTTGGCACAAAGTCCCTTCAGGGCCATTTAGCTTCCCTATTGAATTAAGTCTCTCTAGGCACTGCTACATCTCTGAACCCCTGCTGCCCCACTTTGACCAGTCCATGATGTGCCGTGAGTGGGAGCAAATCCTGCCCCACCTCCTTCCTCCTCACCGGCTGCTGCATGCAAGAGGTCCTTGCACAGTGGCTGAGAGCCTTTTTAGAGCAAATTCCCCTTGTTTGAGGCAAGCTGTCCCTAACAAGTGCCTGGATTTCCACACAGACCAATTCTCTGACCAGTCCAGAGACTATCAGGGTTATGCCAGTCACAGCCCATCTCTTCTCCCATCTCCAGGTATTATCCAGTTCCCCAATTTCTCTGGTTCTATAACAGGGTCCAGAACTTGGGGTATCTGGGAATATAGGATATCCCCACCCTCAGAAATGTGGCTGGGTGATGGAACACATGGAGCAGGACCATTGACAGTTATTTTGCATTTATCAACAACTGGCTAGCTAGGGAGGTGGGTGTGATTTTGACCCATGATATAATGGGGAGGCAGCTCCCCTTATAGCATCTGCATGAGAGCTTGGAGATAGTTTGCTCCATGCCATGGGGCCTTGCATGCCTGCATGAACTATGGCAGCCAAGAAAGGCAGAAAAATGCTGGAGTGCTGGCAGATGTAGCCAATTGTGGGAGGAGTCAGAAGTGAGGTTAGGGTGGAGGTTCCAGGCTGGGATTTAAAGTAAAGGCAGGCCACTGCAAAGGAGAGAGACAATGCAGGACTAGAGTCAGGGACAATGTAAGACCATGTGGAAAGAAAAGGGGTGAAAGGATTCTTGCTGGTGGACCATGAGAATGTGCCACATGGTTTTGGATTAAGTTCTGGAGATGGTGGTGGCAGTGACACAGCTGATGCTGCTGGGGCCTGTGGGAGACCTACTCAGCTGACCACAGATTTCTGGGAGGAACTGGGAGTCCATCTGAGCTAAGACTTCTATTTCTTTTTCCTGAGATATGGTACCCCTGACTGGCTGGGCAAATGGGGGAAGGCAGGACTGCATGTATGTTTGTGGGTGTTTTAAAGGAACTTTGGGATCTTTAATGGCAATGTTCTGCCATTACTTTAAAGCTGTATAACTTTTGAATAAATAGTTCCTTTCCTTTTTACCAAAATCTGATATTGAGAGCCACAATTCCTAACACACAGTGGCAGGTAAAGAACCCACAGTGACAGAAGGACCCCCATGGAGGAGGCTTGTTTTAGTAACAGTAGCTGGGCCTTGTCACTGGTTCCTTTAGGTGACAGTACTTTCCCAGCCAGCAACCACAGTCCCAGCTGGGGCACACTGCCAGCTGTGTGTCTTCTACTGCATGTTTATCTCCCAGTGACTTTAAGTATCCAGGTCTCTCCTGATGCAGGTCCATAAATTGGCTGCTCTGGGAGGGGAGGGAGCTACTAAGTCACAATGGCCGACCTGGCTCTCCTTCAGAGCTGCCATGGCAGCCATAATCTCCAGCACAGGGCCCAGGGACCCTCCTGTCTACCTGCAAAATTTGCTTACTGTCTGTTTTTAAACACCCTCTGCATCCTTTGGTTTCCAAACTTTATATCAGCTGGAATTCTGTTGGCTGTTCACCCTGTTCCTTGGAAAATCAGCTAGGTGTCCCAGTTAGGTGCACAAGGCAAGTGGGTTCAGCTCCCCCTTACCTTGATGCCATCTTTCTCCTATAATATCACAATTCAGAGTTTTGATTAGTGATTATGTGAGGACTTTTCTGTCCCCCTGACCTTATATGGGTTAAATTGAGCCAATGGGTATATATGAAGCTCTTTCATTCTTGGATTCTTTCCTTACAAGTATTTTTATTTTGACTTGTGGTATGTGGTACATTATGTTCTTCAAAAAGAAGTGATCTGCATGTCAAATGAAAATAAAACTCAAGAACCCAGTCCAGGAGAAGAAGGAAACACTCAATGAATATAATTGTCGGGGGTGTTCCAGTCTGTCAACAACTACAGCTTTGTGCGGGCATGAGAATCCAAGAAACAAATGCAAAGCAAAGACAGAAGCAAATAAAAGGAGGCATTTTCCTCTGCAGTCAAGTGTCTGTATTTTCACATGGCAGTTTTATACTGTTCCACTTGTTACTGTGGTAATGCACTTTTCACCAACAACATCTAGCTCTTCAATAATGATCTAACAAACTGAACAAAATGCAAACACTACCAGAAAACAAGTGGTTTGATTTTGATATATCTGACATCACTCTTTCTTTTAGGCAGTCACTTTAAACATTTTCTTTGTGTATAAATAGAATTTTAAAACATAAGGGTACAGAATTTAACATTTTTGCCCCAATTTATTATAACTGTATATATTCTTTATAGGGTCTTCTGACTTATTCATCCATTTGTTTATTTATTTACATATTCATTCTACAAACATTAAATGAGATTTTATCTTCCACTGTGAGGCTTTTAACAATACAGATGCCAGGGCCCCAGGCTTAGAGACTCTGATTCATCTGGTGGATAGTGAGACCCAGGCATTGGTAATTTCAAAAAGATCCCCAGGTATTTATACTGATTAAGAACCAGTGTTTAAAGGGAACCTTTGCCATAGAGCTTTTTTCCAAGAGAAGTGATTATTTGAAGCATTATCATGTAAGATCTTTTAGGTTAAGGGTGGATACAACTTGGTATAAAAATAATATTGTGTCTTAATAACTAATATTGATGACAGTTAATATTTGCTGAGTGTCATAGGTACTGGGCTAGGTTATTCATATCTGGGGACATTTTAATTACTTTCTACTTTATCTCTGTTGAAGAAATGATATTCAGAGATCACACCTGACGTCACACAACTGGAAGTGGTTTCATTGTTGGGATTTGAAGTCCATATACCTCTACTCCAAAGTTATGTTCTTTCTACTCTGTGAACTCATTCAGATCTTTTATTTCAACATACCTATATTAATAAGAATAGCTGATTTCTTTTTACAGTGTAGTTTCAAAAACATGACCTCACCGAATAGTGCTGACTGCACAGAGAGCTGAAGCATGGCAGAACAGAGGCAGTGAGGATCTGAGAAGAGGGGAATGAAACTAAAAACCTCTCAATAGTTCTGTTGAGGACTTGAGCTGCAAATCCTGGGCTCTTTCCCACTGTGCCACTGTGCCTCCTCTTGTCTTTTTGATTTTCTGATTCTATAGATTTAGGGAATAATAATTGCTTTTGCTCTTTGGGCAACAGAGGCAGGAACATGCCCTTTTGCCACAGCTGATTTGATCAAAGGTGGCCTTCTATACCACGTTAAGCCAATCAAATTCATCTATCTATGTTTCTTGCCACCCACTCCTTTCAGGCATTTAGAATTGAGGCTTGAAAAGCCTGGATCTGCAGGTGTTGAACTGATGGATGTACACATACCTGTAATAAAAAAAAATCACTTTGGAATGGTTTCTTAGGGACCAAGTAAACAGAATGGATCAGTCCTGTGACCCCTGAAAGAAGGAGAAGCAGAGAGAGCGGCTTTCTTGGCTCCTGATGACTTTCTAGATATAATTTATCTCTGTGATGCCTGACCTTAATTCATGCCCTTGGGTATTGTGAGTCACCCTTGACCTGGTACAAATCTCCTCTTCATTTGACCAAATTGATTTTTTCCCCTTTTTAAACCAAACAATGCTTGACAGTTAATGATCATATTTGGGAACACATATAAAATTTATAATTTGGGGCTATCTTAGAGTAACATTCCTTTCCCAAATATTCTTTGCTTGGTCAATCAGTCTGGACTATTTGGATTGCAAGTGGCAGAAACTGAAATCAAACCAGCTTAATGGAAATAGGGAACTTCCTTTGGCTGTTTAATTGAAACACCTGTTTTGGTTTTGGCATGGCTCAATCTGGTGACCTAAGTAACGTCATCAGGAAAGTGCCTCCCTATCTCTTGGTTCCACTTTCCTCTCTGAGGATTCATTCTCAGAGAGCCACAGAGTAGCAAATAGTCACCAGTGGCTCTCTGCATTCCCCCTGTTGGTTTCAAAATCCCATGTGGAAGAGAGTGGCTTTTTCTTTCCAGTGCTGGGAAAACACCCAGGCTTACTTTTCATTGGCTCACACTGGGTCAGGCAGCCTGTCCCTGAACCCCTCATGTGGAACAAGAGATAAGGCCCCTCAATAGGTGAATGGCACATGTTTCTGTGTTTCTCCTGAACTATAAAAATTAAAGAAGTGTGGGTCCCCAGTGGGAAGGCTTGGGATTTATTTTAGACAGGCTTTTGGGCAGGCAAAGAATGACGTTTCATAAACTCACCTATTGCTAATATTCCAAATTCTTCCTTTATTAGTACTTTGATTTCTTAATACATTTTTAACTTTATTCATGATTACATTTTTTTAAATATTTTTTATTTATTTTTAGAGAGAGGGGAGGGAGGGAGAAAGAGAGAGAAAGAAACATTGATGTAGGAAAGAAACATCAATTGGTTTCCTCTCGTACACACCCTGACTGGGACCAAAACCACAACCCAGGCATGTGCCCTGAGCGGGAATCAAACAGGCAACCTTTCACTTGCAGTATGATACTCAACCAACTGAGTCACACTGTTCAGGGCTTGAATGCACTTTTAAAACTTTTAAATCACTTTTTATTTTTCAATTACAGACAGTGAATATTATATTAGTTTCAGGTGTACACATCAGTGATTGACATTATATAACTTACTAAGTAATCATCCTGATAAATCTCATACTCATCTCATCTGACACCATGCATAGATTCCTTGTCTCCGAATTTTGGCTGCTTCCTTGTGTTTGTTTCTATGTATTAGGTAGAGCTGCTACATCTCCCAGGCTTGATAGAGTGGTCTTGTGTAGTAGGTGTCCTGTAGGGCCCAGTGGTGCTGTCTTCCCAGGTGCACCCCTGTGTGAGCTGTCTGCACTGATCTATTGTAGCTGAGTCTTGATCACTGTTGGTGTCACTGGGAGAGATTACCGCCTAGGCTGACCAGCTGAGATACAGTGGAGATGCTGTGGTATTGACTCTACAGAGTAAGTCATGCTTGTGTGGGGTTTTGGTGTTCATTGAGTCCACCCCTTGAGTGTATGGCTCATGGTGGTTGTAAGGGATGTAATCTGGCATGTTCTGAAGCTGTTCACCAAGTGTACTGGCTCTGGGGCCTATTGGTAGGTACAAGGTTGGCCACTGCCCGTGCCCTACCTGGGGCCACTTGGCATGAGCAACAGAACAATCTGCAAATAACTGCTACTTGTGCTTAGCTTGGAAGTGCCCAGTTAAGGCCAAGCTGTGAACCAAGGCTGTCTGCTACTAGTGTTAGTAGCCTGGGGCTACTTAGCAAGAGGCATAGTTTTACACAGAGGCCAGATGCTGCTTGTTTGAAAGATGTTAGGAAAGTCTGAAGCATGAGTCAAGACAGGCCATTCGCAAGGAAAAGCCAATGGAAACAGCTTGGGAGGGCCTGCAAGTTGGTGGGGAGGGGGTCTCAGGGAATCACCAGGGTGAGGCAAACCGTATAAGCCAGGTTGCTGGAAATTCAGATATGGTGCTTTCCTTCCAGCTCAGTAGGGACACGCTCATCAAAGGAACAATGGCCTCTGCTAGCACTTTTATCTGAGATAAAGCTGACCCCTAACTCATGTCCTGATGCTGACAATTCAGTTCTTCCCCATATGTTCTCTGTGCCTTTCAAGCTAATATCCCAGCTCTGGAGCTCAGAGCCAGTAAGTCAGTGTGTGGGCTCTTTAAAAGGAACTTTGTGGGTCTCCAGAAGCCTCTGAGCAAGATGCTCAGCCTCAATCCCCGCTGTTTTTTTTTTTAGCTAGAAGCTATGGGAACTCCTTCTCAGCACTGGAACCCTGTGCTTGGGGGACTGGTGTGGGGGAGGGGCCCCTCAGTCCTCAGAGGGGACCTCCACAGCCAAGATATCCTTCCCAATTTTTATCTGACACTAGTAGGTGTGGAACCAGCTCATTCTGTGTCTCTGCTCCTCCTACCAGTCTCAATGTGGCTTCTTTTTTAAATCTCTAGTTGTAGGACATCCATTCAGCCAGATTTCAGGCAGTTCTGAGTGGTGGTTGTTCTGTAGTTTAGTTGTTATTCTGATGTGCTTGTGGGAGGATGCAAATACTATGTTTACTTACACTGCCATCTTGACTGAAAGCCCATGATTGCATTTTTAATTCCAGTTGTTTCCTTGTTCTCTCCAGGACTTTAGTGCTAGTAGCTCACAGATTCATTAGCCTTCCTGTTTATGCCAATTGGTCCTTTTGTTTTAAAGTAGTATTTTTAAAATTTATGCTTTGGGAAAGTCATGTTAT
Source organism: Tonatia bakeri (assembly GCA_004024845.1). Lineage (NCBI taxonomy): Eukaryota > Metazoa > Chordata > Mammalia > Chiroptera > Phyllostomidae > Tonatia > Tonatia bakeri. The sequence goes on from PVIA01006758.1 coordinate 43,064, forward strand.
CTTTGTATGAATTGTCTATTATATCTACTGGTACAATTTTAGCACTAAAACAAATATAATGGTTTAAGCCTTTTACCCATGGACTATTTCAGGTCATTGTAATATCCTTTGTGGTGTTCTGTGAACATTTTTTTTTTTTTTTTTACAAATGGCAATGAATAAATTCCATGACTCTATAAACCTCAAAATCAAGTAGCTTCAGAAATCCAGACAGAACTTATGGGGGAAATTTTTTTCCAACATTTCCTCTAAGAAAATCCTGTCTTTCCTCTCTAGAAGATTCTGTAATTTTACCATTCATCCCAAGTGCCAAATTCAAGGGACATCTCTTCATTCCTGAATACTTTGGGGTTCCTTGCCACTTGGAAATATTTGTTGATCTATCTTTATTTTCTTGCAATTCTTTGCTTCTTTGGGTTCTGTGAAAACATGGTCCTGCTCTCTTTCTACCTCTCTTTCCACTCATTCTCTTCTCCTTTCTGATTCTCTTATCCTTCCTCAAATTCTTCCCATGGCCCTCTGACCTCCTCACTTCACTGACATCCTTAGCTAAGAGAGTCCCATCCACTTAGTGTAGTTCCAGTGCCTCCTATTTTCTGATACCTCTCAGACTACAGCTAAGCCCTGACCTGTCTTCAGAGCACTACAGATTTATATGTACAGCAGCTGGTGAACTCCACACCATATCCCCAGGAATTTCCAGGGAAATATATCAATAACTGAAGTGAAAATCTTCACAGAGATTCACTTCTCTCTACTTTGTCTCTACCACTGCCTTGCTGAAGACATTCTCATATGTCACCTCTCACAGCCTTCTAGCTCTCTGCCTGACTCCGGTCATGCTTCCCAAGCTCAATCCCAAGCTTATGTCCTCTCCATGACTTCCTATCAGCTTAGGGGATAATCTAGTCTGGGTAAATTTTTCTTGAAGGCATTGCAGGCTGAGGAAAAATTAAAGATGTTATGTAGGTATTATATAAATATTTTTAAAATTCTTAAGATGGCAAAATCATTTTTAACTCTTGGCTTGTACAAAAACCAGTGATAGGCCAGATTTGGCCAGCAAGCATAGTTTAGTTGATTCTATTCTTTTCGTCTTACAGAGTGCATAGGTCCTGCTTAATCTGGCCTCTGGTTCCCCTCTGTTCTCATCTCTCATCACTCTCTGCCTCCTACTTTGTACATCAGTAAAGCTGCATGGCTTATAGTGTCCTGCTACATACTCTTTCCTGCCTCCTGGCTTTGCTTATGCTGCTCCCTCTGCCTGGCATGTCCTCTCTCCCAACTCTCCACCCTACCCCTTCCTAAGCACTTGTTCCTTCCAACTCCAGGACCCTTTCCTCTAGGAAGAATCCTCATACTCTCCCCCATTCCTTGGCTAATTTAGAGGTTCCTTGCTGAATTCAAATTCTTTGTGTCTCAGATTCACTGTGGCTGCTCCTATCTTCACTCTCATTACATTGCAGCAAAACTATTTGCTTTTATCTCTGTATCAAATACTAGACTGTGAGTTCCTGGATTCACAGAACTTGATCTTATTTATCCTATGTTCTCAGTGCTTAACACAAGGCTTAGCACAAAACACACTTTCAGTAAATGCCTATTGGCACTTATTCTGGCACTGTCTATTCTTCTTTAGCAGAGGAAGAATGTTGTATCATAATTGAGTTCTTTGAAACATCTGTATGGCAGCCTAACTACCTACAGTGTCAATGGCCTATTTCTAGCTCAAAGAGATCTATTCAATTTTAATAGTTTGAAAGTCATTTATGGATAGCTAGTTCCTTTGGTTGGTGCATGGCCCTAATAATACCAAGGCCAGGAATTCAATAGCTATTTAGTTGATAGTGCTTTGCTCTGTCTTGAGTGACCACAAGCTATATCTTTCACCCAGCTGGCTGTGTTTCAGATTCCTGCCATTTGTCACAGGAACTGTAGACTGCAGACTTAGAAATTCATCATTCAGGGCTGAGGGACACTGTTCAAAGCACATGCCTCTGACTAGAAAATAGAACATGCTCCTTGTAGAAAATGAATGGCATGTAAAAAGAATATTTAATATATAGAATAGTGTATAAAAAGATAAGCATAGAGAAGTAGACAAAATGGTCAGCCATAACTCCACCAATAGCAGTGAACCACTGTTAAATATCGATGCTGATCCTTTTCTATAATTTCCACCATTGTCATAATTCTCTTCATGTAACTTAGTTTCCTGATATTTTTCTCTATTTAACACTATATCCAGAGCATTCTCCCAGGCCCCTAAAACTTCTTGTGAATATCATTTTAATGATTGCTTAAGAGCCCATCATATGGCTATACCAAAATTTATATTATCTTTGCTCATTTGTTGGAAATGTCCATGACACCTAAACCAAAAGAATGTAACATAAAAGTCTTCCTTTGTTCTACCCCTCCAATTCAGGTTCAAATGTTGGTCAAAATTATGTCTTTTTCTAACTAAATAAGCAAAAGATAACCAGCATGTATAAGTTGCATTAGAGTTGGAACAAATGAGATCATTTTCTTCCTTCCTTGTTTTACATATGAGAGGAACAGGGGTGCAGAGACCCCACCAGCACGAGTTCCACAGCAAACAACCCAGAACTCTTTCTAAGAATTGTGGTTCAGGGTCATGCTCGCTCAGAGAGATGGCAACAATCTTTCCTTTTCTGCTATCAGTGTCCAGTGTGTGCATTTATACCTCTAATTGCAGAAGATGATCCCCTCAGGTTCAATGGCATCTCCTGTACTATTTTCTCCCTGTGATCTGCCTCCTCCTATTCTCCTCCATAAAAAATTATATTCTGCATAAAAAGGTGGAAATAAACCTGTACACAACACATTTTTCATCTCATTTATGCGAACAGAAATACCCCATTAAAACCACTTCATTAGCACATGGATTTGGTCCTATCTTGCCAGCAAATGAAACTCACACATGCCTTCTTTTATATGAAGAATCTTTAGAGAGAGAATAGCATGCATGAGAAATAAAACTTGGTTAAGTCCTGGCCTCAGGACTCTTGGCTCAGTTGGTGGAGCACTGCCCCATATATCAACAAGGTTGCAAATTTGATCCCCTGTCAGGGCACATACCTAGGTTGCAGGTTTGATCCCCAGTTGGGTAGCATACAAGAGGCAATTGATCGATGTTTCCCTCTCATACCAATGTCTCTCTCTCTCTCCCTCTTCCTCTCTCTCTAAAAGGATTATAAAATATTATCCTCTAATAAGGATAAAAAAGACTTAGTTAAGAGAAAATTTTCACCTGTGTTGGGCACTCATGAGCAAAAATACAGTATTGTAGGATTCACATTCTATTTGAGAATTGTAACTATGGAAGAATAAAAAATAGCAACCCTCATATATTACTTGCTGACAAAGTGTTCACATTTATTTGTCTTGATCATGAAGGTTTTTTTTTTTCTGAGTGGGACCATGTCCATATGCTTCTCTTTCTAAAAACACAACCATTCTCAATCAATAACTTAGTGGGGGTAAAAGATAGCTTTACAGAATATTTATTCCATCCCTTACTTTGAAATGAAAATTGATGTCAGGTCTCTCTACCCCATCAAGCTGTTGTCCAAATGCTAAACTCCTCTGTCTTTCATCAAACTTCTGCCTGTCTCATTTTTCAATGTCCATTTACTTTCACAAAAATTTCTACTAAGTTTAAAATTAAAATGAACTCCTTTTTGTCTTACCTACTGGCTCCCCATAATAATACTTTGAATATGCATTATTTACCACTCCCCAGCAAAGAAGATTCTTTGACACTTTAAGTTAAAAAGCCTTACTTTCCATGACTTCTAATGTATTTGCCTTGTATAGTGGTCAGAGAAGGGTGAGGAGTGAAGCCTTAAAGAATAAAACTTGGTATTAAAAGACAGAAAACTGTACTTGAACAACAATTAAAATAAAATAAAATAAAATAAATAAAACTAGGGTAAAGCCAAGCCAACTGCCCTAATTTATTGAGCATTTATTGTATGCCACTCATTGTCTAACTTCTTCACATATGTTATATTACTTGGATCTCATGAAAATTCTAAAGGTAACAGTATTAGTATTCTTTTACATAAGATAGAAGTTCAGAGAGGTTAACCTCTTGCCTAACTTTACGTAGGTAGTAAGTGGCACACCTATGATCAAATCCAGATTTGATTTTATCTCAGAGCCCTTGTTTTTAACTACCAAGTATAGTCATACACTGCTTAAAGATGGGAATGCATTCTAAGAAATGCTTCTTCAAGCAATCTCCTCATTGTACAAACAATATAGTGTGTACTTAAAGAAACCCAGATGGTATAGCTACCACACGCCTAGTCTACATGGTATGGCCTCTTGCTCCTTAGGCTACCAACCTGCATAGTATGTTACTCCACAACTCCACATGTTACTAAAACAATCCAAGATTAGATCAAGCACAAGAGAAAATGATGCAATCTAGAGTAAGAGAATGAAATGCATGTGGCTGCTGCAAGCTTAACATGGCACAGTGTTGTACAACAAATTTTTTTAAATAAATAGAAAGAGTAAACTCTAAAATGACAATAAAAATATAGTAAATACATAAACTGGTAACATTCATTTATTATCATATTCAAATAGTGTGTACTGCACAAAATTATATGTGCTATACTTTTATATGACTGGCAGTGTGGTCAGTTTGTTTATACCAGCATCACCACAACCCTGTGAGTAACATCTTGTACTACCACATTAGAATGGCTAGGACTTTGCTACACCTAGGAAATTATGATGGCTACAACCCTATGAAAGTTATTATATCACTAGGTGCTTGGAATTTTCAGTTGCACTATAATCTTATGGGACCATCATGGTGTATGCTGTCATTTAGTGACTGAAACATCATTATGTGGCATATGACTGTAATGTGCCTTTCTGGAAAGCATCTAAGAAGTGAGAACCAGGCTGAAATCAAAGGTATAACTAGAGACAAAAATAAACTGCAAAGATTGCCTGGGGAGAGTGCAAAGTAGCCGTCTCACCTTGGATGAGATAAGAATTCTGCCAGCAGTTGAGTATCACTTGGTTCTGTACCTTCTACTGACATTTTGCCTCACTCATTGAGGGCTTGCTCTTCTCTCTCTCTGTTGTCATCTCTTCCCAGACTCCCCTCCCACCATAATCATGTCATGTTCTCCCCATTCTAACTCTAATCACGCTGAACTTTGGAGTTCTACAATGTGCCATGTGCCCTCCTGTCTCTAGAGAATTATCACCGCTGTTCCCGACTAGAATCCTGTCCCCTCCCTCTTAGCCAACCTAACTTCACCTATAAGCTGTGTTGTATCTTCATGGAAGGTGTGGACTCTAGAACCAGGTGACTTACATTCAGCCCCTAAATCTACTTCTAACTTGTGTGTCTAAGACCGTTGCCAAGAAATTTAGCTTTTCTGTTCCCTCAGTTAATGAGCCATTGTGAGGATGATTGAGTTGAAACATGTAAGTGCTTAGCACAGTCACTGGCTTGGAGTAAGAGCTGACTATAATTAGCTATCATTTTTCCTCATTCCCCAAACCTTGGTTTCCCCTCATCTGGGATGAAGCTAGGAGCTCATCTCTGGAACACACTGACACAGTACTTCCATCCAGTATTATAATGGCCTGTGTCCTTATCTATTTTTACTGATGGACTCTAAACTGTTGATGGTAGGAACTACACTTGTTCTATACTCAACTGTTCCTCTACCACCTAGTTAAGTGCTTAGCATATGGTAGGACTCAAGAAGTACCTGTGTAATTACAGCTTTGCCTAACCTCTCAAGTTCTGGCATTTGATTGTTGGCTCCTGACCTTTAGCTCCAATTCCAAGGTCAGTTCACCCCATCAGATGCTTCTAGGAAAACATCTACCACCGATTAATTTTGTTCATGAGACTTCTGGCCAAGATGGAGGCATAAGTAGACACACTGTGCCTCCTCACACAACCAAAATAAGGACAACAACAATTTAGAAACAAAATAACAACCAGAACTGACAGAAAATTGAACTGTATGGAAGTTGGACAACCAAGGAGTTAAAATAGACATGTTCATCTAGACAGGTAGGCAGAGTGGAGTCGGACGGCTGGGTGGAGAGGGGTCTCAGCACAAAAAGTGGTGGCACCAGGCATGCAAGGCACCCTGGGCAGCAGGTGGACCCTAGGTGTGCAGGTGGTGGCTGGCATACCCCAAGCATGGGGTGGCAACAGGCAGACCCAGTGAGGCAGTGATTGTGAAGCAAGGCACAGTGCACCAGACAGCTGGCTGAATGGGTGGTCCCACATTTGTGCGCAGATAAACCAGGTGAAGCCGAGGAGCAAGACAGACCACACAGCACAGGGTCCCAGTGCTGGGAAATAAGGCCTTGAAACATCCATTGAAAACACCTGTGGGAGTTGAGACACAGAGAGACTTCCAGCCTCATGGGGGAGTTTGTTGGGGAGAACCACAGGGTTCTGGAATGTACACAGGCCCACCCACACGGGAATCAGCACCAGAAGGACCCAGTTTGCTCGGGGAAAATAACAGAGGGGACTGGTTTCCGACAGAAAGTGGAGCAGGTGCCATTGTTCCCTCTTGGACCCCGCCCCCACCTACAGCATCACAACTCAGCAACTGGGTTGCCCCACCCTGGTGAACACCTAAGGCTTCACCCCTCATATGTAACAGGTGCAACAAGACAAAACAAAAATGGTCCAAGTGGAAGAAGAGATCAAAGCTCCACAGCAAAGACAACTAAGCGACCAAGAGATAGCCAACCTATCAGATGCACAGTTCAAAACTGGTGATCAGGATGCTCATAGGTTTGGTTGAATTTGGTAACAAATTAGATGAAAAAATGAAGGCTACACTAAGTGAAATGAAGGAAAATGCACAGGGAACCAATAGTGATGGGAAGAAAAATGGGACTCAAATCAATGGAGTGGATCAGAAGGAAGAAAGAAACAATCAAACAGAAAAGAATGAAGAAACAAGAATTCCAAAAAAAATGAGGAGAGGCTTAGGAACCTCCAGGACATCTTTAAACATTCCAACATCCGAATTATAGGGGTACCAGAAGGGGAAGAGGAAGAGCAACAAGTGGAAAAGTTATTTGAACAAATAATAGAGAACTTCCTCATTCTGGCAAAGGAAATAGACTTCCATGAAGTCCAGGAAGCTCAGAGAGTCCCAAAGAAGTTGGACCCAAGGAGGAACACACTAATGCACATCAAAATTACATTAGCCAAGAATAAAATTAAGGAGAGAATCCTAGGAGCAGCAAGAGATAAGGAGACAGTAACCTACAAAGGAGTTTCCATAAGACTGACAGCTGATTTCTTAAAAGAGACCTTACAGTCAAGAAGGGGCTGGAAAGAAGTATTCCAAGTCATGAAAGGCAAGGACCTACATCCAAGATTGCTCTATCCAGTAAAGCTTTCATTTGGAATGGAAGGGCAGATAAAGTGCTTCTCAGATAAGGTCAAGTTCAAGGAATTCATCATCACTAAGCCCTTATTATATGACATGTTAAAGGGACTTATCTAAGAAAAAGAAGATACAAAACAAGTATAGTAAAATGACAGCAAACTCACAATTATTAACAACCACATCTAAAACAAAAACAAACTAAGCAAACAACTAGAACAGGAACAGAACCACAAAAATGGAAATCACCTGGAGGGAACCAATAGTGATGGGAATAGTGATGGAGGGTTAGCAATAGAGAAGTGGGAGGAGGAGAGAGGAGGAAAAGGTATGGAGAATAAGTAGCATAGATGGTAGGTAGAAAATAGACAGGGGGAGGGCAAGAATAGTATGGGAAATGTAGAAGCTAAAGAACTTATGACACATGGACATGAACTCCAGGGGGAATGTGGGTGGGAGAGGGTGTGCAGGGTGGAGGGGAATGAAGCAGGGGAAATGGGACAACTGTAACAGCATAATCAATAAAATATATTTTAAAAATTTTGGCCCTGGCTGGTGTAGCTCAGTGGATTGAGTGCGTCCTGTGAACCAGGCATTGCAGGTTCGATTCCCAGTCAGGGCACATGCCTAGGTTGCAGGCCATGTCCCCCAGCAACCACACATTGATGTTTCTCTCTCTCTCTCTTTCTCCCTCCCTTCCCTCTCTAAAAATAAATAAATAAAATCTTTTAAAAATTTTGTTCAGGAGAAGGTGCCTCGGGTTCCTCTTCCTTGAGTGTAAATTTACAAGCAGTGTTTTCTGTTGTTTTTTTTTTATGACTGGGAAGATCTCCCCAAATCCCAAATACTTGTGTTCTCAATTCACAAGACCTGGAGGAAGAGAAGATATCTAAAAATAGCCAGAGAAAATCAACATGCATTGTTATTATTTAAGACCTTATATTATGGAGAATCTCAATTTTATTTCAAAGTAAGCAGACTACATCCTGAACCCTGTGCATCCACCATCCAACTTCAACAATGACTAACTCAGGCCAAACTTGTTTTATCTCTATTTCCATCTCCTTCCCCCCTCCCATCATTTTGAAGTAAATTGTACTCATTATATCACTTATTTACTTTATAATTGATGAAACTGAGGTTTAAAGAGGTTAAGTAACTTTGGATACAGTAAAGGTGCTCAATCCTTTTAATTCATTCATTCAAACAGATATGTTGATTATCTATGATGAGGCAGGCACTGGAAAGCAGTATGATTAGAACAGAGAGAGTCCCTACTTTTATGGAACTTATCTTGGTGTAGGGAGAAGAAGGAACCAGACAAAAAAAAAATTGAACAAATACACAAAGGAGAAATTTTTAGATAATGTTCAAAAGGCAACAAAAGAGGAATATGCAAAGATTAGGAATGAGAGTAGTAAAGGAACATCTTTCTGAGGAGGCAACACTAAGCTGATCTCTGAATAAAAAGAAGTAAGTGATGAGACTTAGAGCAGGGACTTAGGACAAAGTGTGCAACAAGTACAGAGATTCTAAGGTGGAAATAAATTAAGATACTTGGGGAAAAAAGAGATGCAAGTGGCTGAAATGGAATGTTGAAAATAATTTTCAAAAAGGGTAATATCCTGATTCTCAATACAGATATAAAATAAACATCTGTAAGGATTTTATTTACTTGGTTAATCAATGATGGAACCTGGAAGATATTATCAATGGTTTAATGAAGAAGCCCCAACAGCACTAATTTCCATGGAGCAAAGGAATATTGCAATCAGTGTGCAATGGGAGGCAAAACTAGCTTCTGCTACCAGTGGTGAGGGAAGTCAATAGACCTTCTACTGGACAGGACATATTTGTACATCCAGAGACAAAAATTGTTTTACAATGCCAAATTACAGAGTTATGAAATGTTTCCATAGACTCAGAATCAGATATGTTGAAGGGATGTTTTCTAGAATCTAGATAATGTATAATTTTCCATGGAAGCACAAATTTTTCCCTATGATCTGATTGAGGGTGGTAAGTATAAGAGATGAGATAGAAGTAGCCAGGACCCAGATACTGCATGGCTTCTTGCCCAAGTGGTGACTTTAAATTTTATTTTAAGGAAAATAGGAGGCTTTGAGAGGGTTTTAAAATCATAAAGCAGCATATTCTGTTTACTCCTTTGATAAGAACCACTTTGGCTACTGGGTAAATAAAGAACTGATATGGAGTGTAGAGACAACCAAGTGTTAAAAGTAATTTTCAAAATAAGGGGGAAAATCATGACTGTCATACAGATATAAAATAAACATTTGTAAAATATTTTACTTAATTCATCAATCAGTGAAGGAATCTGGCAGTTGACCCAGTGAGAGATGATGGTAGCTTGAACTAGGAGGTGGCACTGAAAGTGGAGAGGGGTGAGTGGATTCAGGATGAGTTAGAGCTCAAAGAACTGACATTTGTTTTTTACCTGGAATCTTGTTGCTAATCAATACTCAAAGAGATAAGGGCTGTAAATCTTCTGGGCTGAAAAAGGAGGGTAAGAAAAACAAGACTTTCTAGCACTTGGCTATTTTAAATAATGCTTCTATGAAGGTTGGGATGCATAGGTTCTTTGGAATTGGTGTTTTAGGCTTCTTAAGGTACAATCCCAGGAGTGGAATCACTGGTCAAAAGGCAGTTCCATTTTTAATTTTTTGAGGAAATTCTATACCGTTTTTCACAGCGGCTGCACCAGTCTGTATTCTCACCAACAGTGCACTAGGGTTCCCTTTTCTCCACATCCTTGCCAAGACTTGTTGTTCATTGATTTACTAATGATGTCCATTCTGACTGGTGTGAGGTGATATCTCCTTATTGTTTGAATTTACATCTATCTGGTCTGTAAATGTGTGGTTCAAAAAACTGTGGTATATTTACACAATGGAATACTACGCAGCAGAAAGAAAAAAGGAACTCCTACCTTTCATGACAGCATGGATGGAACTGGAGAATATTATGCTAAGTGAAATAAGCCAGGCAGTCAAAGACAAATACCATATGATCTCACCTATAGGAGGAACCTGATGAACAAAACAAATGAGAAAAATTGAACTAAAGGCATGAAAACAGGGAATAGACTGACAGTAACAAGAGGGGAGAGGGGGAGAAATGGGGGATAGAAGGGGAAGGGACTAGTCAAGGAACATGTATGAATGACCCACAGATGTGGACAACAGAGTGGGAATTGACTGTGGGAACAGGGGGTGGGCTGGGCAGAGGAGAGCAAAGGGGGAAAAACTGGGACAAATGTAATAGAACAACGATAAAATATTTAATAAAGAATTTAAAAAAATAAAAAGAAGACCTTAACATTGGACAGAATTTGGGTGAATCAGCAAGAAAAAACAGAGCTGGAGCCTGGTGGCACCAATTTTTCAGTAAGAGTGAAACAGAAGCTAAACAATACTGAGATCTGAATCTGCTACCTGTACTATGTGAGATTGTATTTGATAATTATCCTTATCACTTCTGAACTGCAAATGTGAAAATTCCCACAACCAAAATAATGGTGAACTCAGCTCTGTTGCATAAATGGGACAAGAAGGTACCTTTTGAAAGACAAAAGGAGTCAAGGTTACTGTCTGTAAGGGTTCATCTGTAGAGTGGAAACCCACTCCTCACCCTTTTCCATTATTACATGGCCCTGTGACCCACCCACCTACCCAATACAAGTGGCAGCTGGAGGTCAATTATGGGACTCCTGTCTGGGGGCTGCCTAAGGGGATTTATGTCAAGAAAATTGCAGTGACCTTATTTGACAGATGTGAAAAATCAAGTCTTAAAGAGGCTAAAGGTCTGCCTAAAGCCACAAATGGGTAGTGTTGTCACTGTAATTTGGAGTCTGTGGATTCTCAGTGGAACTGTCCTCACTGCACCACACAGCCATCCCCATGGTGTGATTAGTTTCAGACAGCATCAAGATCAATTATCTGTATGAGTGCTATGCAAAAGCACTTTCTGCAATGATGGAAATGTTCTATAACTGTACTGTTGAAAACAGTCACTAGCCACAAATGACAATGGACTGCATGAAACATGTCAGTAAGATCTGCTGAAGCTGGTGTGCAAAATATTTTGGTCATCATTCCTGGCTGAGTAAACCTAGCTTTATTCTGGGCCATCCAGAGATGCAATGAGCCAACCAATAGCATTCAAGAAACTACCTCTCTGCTTAAACTAAGTGGAGAAATTTCTCATATCTACAACTAAGAACTCTAAATGATAATAGCAAAAAACCTGCCCAGAAGTTTTAGCCAACAGGAAAGGTGTGTTTATCAGTCAGGTTGGCTAAATTTAGCTGCATTAACAATCAATAACATACAATCCAAAATCTCAGTGATTCATGCCATCTAACTTTATTTCTCACACTCCACACCATGACTGTTGTGGGTTGGCTGCATTGTGTCATGTTTGTCTCACTCCAAGATTTCAGGCTCTTGGAACAGTTGGTGTCATGGGAGAGACAAAAGAGAAACAGTGGATTAGGAGTTAGATCTTGAATTGTCTTCTTGGAAGTGATCACTCTAGCCATGATCCATGGGCATAAGCAAGTCATTTGGCCACTTGGGTTCAACAGGGCTGGGATATATATAAACTTCCCCAAGTAGGTGTATAGGCTATTTTGAACAATAATATATTATACACCTACAAATAGCTAACATTTATTATGTACTTAATTTATACCAGCCAATAAACGAAGCCCTTTATATATATTACCTTAATTAAATTTTACAATGATACAATTTTGTTGGCTTCCTCATTTTACAGGTGAGAAAATGAAGGCTTAGCAAGATTGAATGTGTTGCTCTGAGTCATACAGTGAACAAGTAGTCGAGGGAGGATTTGAGAACAGTTCTCTTTGACTCCAAACCTCATGCAGGCTTCCTTTTAAATTATTTCATGCTTTTAACTTAAGAAGAATATTTTTGAGACTGGTGGGGAGAATAAACTAGATTTCTAAATCCACAAACTTCAAGTCTGCAGTTTAATTTTAGACACTCTTTAGTTTCTCTCCTTGTTTGTCTAAAGTTTTAGACAAACTTTAAAACTCTTACAGCTGAATAGCTCTGTCTTCCTAAGATTTCCCAAAAATTTTGAAATACAAGTCACTGTTCTCTCCAATTCTTTTCCTGCAAAATGTTTTAGGACTCTAGCTCAACTGTCAAAACAATGTTTTGCAATAATAAAATTCTGTAGCTAATTTTTAAAATTATATTTTTCTCTAATATATTTTTTAACATTTTGGTGTAATATAACAAATAAAAAACTTTCCTCCCTCCCCTAACATCAATTGCTTCTCCCAGAGAAAATGCCAAAATAGCTGGATGTGTTACCCTCTAGACATTATTTGATTCATTTATAAGCAAATGTACACTCTATATAAAGTTTTTAATAATATGATTTGACACAAATAGGATTATATTATGACTATTGCTCTGTCCATTGTTTATTTTTATGATGTCATGGATATCTTCCATGGTGGCGTATATTTGACTACCTCCTTCTTTTTAACATTCCACTTTGTTTTATAAAGCAGAGTTTAAACTGTGATTGTAATAGATAATATTTTCTTTCCACACTGCTGACCAAATGCTCATATAGCCTTATAAAAACAATGCTGGGTCTGTTTCCCCTCCTGGTGTGACTGGCAGATGTCATTTTTCTCCTGCATATATTTCATGATCTAGAGTGCTTCATTTCCTCCTTCCTAGAGCTTCTCTTCAGTGTGAAGGAAGCTTTTTTTGCTACCAATTACTCTGGTACAAAAAAAAAGGGGGGGCGCGTCCCAGAAGGATGGACCACCAGTGTCTTCCAGTAAATTCTTTTAGAAGGACCATCTGTGCAACCCACCTTTGTCCAACATGTATTCTATGAAAACAAATAATTTAATATAAGTAGGGGCCTCCCTGCCACCCAGTTTTGTGCACATAGGAGCCTGTAATGAATGGATTAGTATTTAATACACTAATCTGTACATTGCTGTCCTCAATAAAGCTTTAATTATTCAGGTGGCCTTGAAGGCAGCCGGTATGCTTAATACAGTGCACATGGCAATTCACAAATCACCAGAGCGAGGGAAATTAGAAGTCAACAGCAGACTTCTGTTCAATGACTGGTCAACTCACAGCAGAGCCCCCAGGTCATCTACAATGCCACTGGATTGGAAACTGAATAATTCTACTGGGCAGCAGCACAGAAGCTTTCAGTTTGTTTGTGCAACAGGCCTTTAAAAATCATGTACATTCTGAGCATTTAATTGTAAATGTCCTCATGGCTGGTGGCCCCAGTGAGCTTGACTAAACTGAAATGTTCTTGTTGAAGAAGGGAGAGAGACATAGGTAGGGATCATAAACTAAGCTCTGGGAAAACCTCCAGTTTCTTCCTCCAGGGACCAAACAGCTGAGGCTTTCTGTCATGGTTCCAGAATGAATAACTCACACAAGTAATTACGAGTAATCTCAAATAATTAGCATCTATGAAACCAAACCATTTTGCCTCAGGACCATTGAAAAATCCAAAAGTGAGTGGCACACAATCAGCTGTGGGGCCTCAGGATAAAGACTTCAGCCTTTCATGACCTTTGGCAGAGGTTCTGAGGTGTGTTTTACAAGACTCCTTGGAAGTCGGGTGACCCTGCAGTGGTCACACAGAGCAGTGGCTTTACATTGCCTGTCCCACCTTCTCTGTGTCACTCCCCATCTGTCTTTCACTCCTGCTCCCTGGGTCAATTCCTACATAAACCACTTGGCCAGTGTACACACACATACATGCATGCATGCACAGATACAAACAGTGAGTGGCATGGTTTGCAAGCACAGGTGATGCTTGGGAGGTGGTGATGGAGCTACATAAAGGGTGGTAGAGGTCTGTACAATCATATTATGAAAGTTGAAATTAATATATGTCGAAATGGAATGAATTAGGCTAAGAGATCATCTCTGATATAAATTCTTACATAATCAGATTACATTAATTAGAATGATTTACAGTTCAACACATAAACAAACTTAATTTTAAGTCATTCCTGCTTTATCCCTTCTGCTTAAAAATTAACCATATTTTTCTGTTTATGTAGAAATGTACATACATAAAATATAAAATAAATATACTTCGGATTAAGAAAGATACAAAAAAATGCTGATAACAGTGGTTTCTTCTGATGTCCAAGTCAGAAAGTGGGTCCCCTATAGGAAGGAAGAAGAGTTAAGAGATACTCATTTTACATTATGAACCCCTTTTAAAAATAAATTTTAAATTACAGTTATCATACACTATAATATTAGTTTTTAGATGTACAAACTATTAGCATTTAGATATTTATATACCTTACAACCTATTAGCATTTAGATATTTATATATTACCCTGATAAACCTAGTACCCATCTGGCACCATTACATGGTTATTACATTATTGACTCAAATACCTTTGCTGCACTTTACATTTCTGTGACTATTTTTATAACTACTAATTTGTTCTTAATCCCTATCACCTTTTGCACCCATCTTTCCAACCCCCCCCCCAACTGGCAACCATCAATTTATTCTTGGCTATTGTAAATAACACTACAATGAACATAGGAATGCATGTCTTTTCAAATAAGTGTTTTGCTTCAGATAAATGTGGAGAAGTGGAATTGCTAGGTAGTTTGGTAATTTTATTTAATTATTTGAAGAGACTCAACACTGTTTTCCACAGCAGTTGTTTCAATTTGCAATCCCATCAACAGTGCATGAGGATTCTCTTTACTCTTCATCCTTTTCAACACTTGTTGATTTATTGATGGTAGCCATTCTGACAGGTGTGAGCCATTCTGACACAGAATGTATGTACATTCTGACAGGTGTGAGGTGATATCTTACAGTTTTAAATTGCATTTCTCTGATGATTAGTGATGTTGAGCATTTTTTATACGTCTATTGGCCATCTGTATATTCCCTTTGAAGAAATGTCTATTCCAGGATTCTGCCCATTTCTTAATCAGATTGTTTGTTTTTTCTGGGTTTAAGTTGTATGAGTTCCTTATAACTTTTGCATATTAACTGTTTATCAGATATATTATTGGTGAATATGTTCTTCCATTCAGTAGGTTGTCTTTTTGTTTTGCTAATGTTTTTCTTCACTGTGTAAAGACTTTTAAATTTTATGTAGTTCAATTTGAGTATTTTTTCTTTTGTTTCCCTTCCTTGATGAGACATGTTAAAAAAAAATATTGCTAAGAGTAATGTTATAGATTTTACTGCCTATCTTTTCTTCCAGGAGTTTTATGGTTTCAAGTCTTACATTTAATTCTTTAATCATTTTTAAGTTTGTTCTTGTATATGCTATAGGAAGGTGGTCTAGTTTTACTTTTTTGTTCATATCCATCTGATTTTTCTGAATTGGCTATCTTTACTGCATTGTATGTTCTTGCCTCCTTTGTTATGGAATAATTGATGATATATGCCTAGGTTTATTTCTGGGATCTCTATTTTGTTACCTTGATTTATGTTATGTATCTGTTTGTATGCCAGCATCAAGATGTTTTGATGACTATAGTTTTGTAGTATATTTTGATATCAGGTATTGCGATACCTCCAACTTTATTCTTCTTGCTCATAATTGCTGAGGCTATTGGGGGTGTTTTTAGTTTCATATAAACTTTAAGATGATTTGTTCTAGTTCTATGAAAAATTACATTTTCATTTTGATAGGGATTGCATTGAATCTATAGATTGCTTTGGGTGGTATGGACATTTTAATGATGTTAATTTTTCTTATCCATGAGCATGGTATATGCCTCCACTTATTTGTATCATCTTTAATTTCTTTCCTCAGTGTCCTATAATTTTCTGAGTACAGGTTTTTTACCTCCTTTGTTAACATTATTCCTAGGTATTTTATTCTTTTTGATGTCATTGTAAATGAAATTATTTTCTTAATTTCTCTTTCTGATAGTAAAATAAAAACAATTTCTGAATATCAATTTTATATCCTGCTACTTTACTGAATTCATTTATGGGTTTTAATATTTTGGGGGGAATTTTTAGGGTTCTCTATATACAGTATCATTTCATCAGCAAACAATGACAGTTTCACTTTTTTCCTTTCCAATTTGGATTCTTTTTATTTATTTTTATTGTTTAATTGCTGTGGCTAAGATTTCCCACTATGAACCCTTTTGTATCTTTATAATTTTGTATTATATACATATATTACATAAGCAAAAATTTAAATAAAAAAGTATACTTGGGTAATAACACTGAAGAGCTACATAATGACAAAAATTAGTCAAACCTTCCTCTTCTCCAGCCCTTCTCCTCCTCCCCAGGAGTAAATGCTGGCAATGATTCAGTGTGTATTTGTCTGGCTCCATGGTTCTCAACTTAGCTGGGCATGTGAATATGAATATATGTATATATATTTTTGAAGACTATTTTATTTTTCATCTAGGTTGTCTTTTTTCTTTACTTCTTTTGGTTACAAAGTAATTGATTTGAGATTTGACTCTTGATGAGTTAGTATCACTGATTCTAAATTATATATATTTATTTTTAATAGTAAGTTTATCCTAAACCATTAGTGCAAATCACAAAACTTTAACCCATTTAAATAGCTATTTTAGTTAAGGCTATTTTGGTAGTAAGTAATTAAAATGTGCTTCAACCTAATATAAGCCAAATAAAGATATTTTATATGCAAATAGTGACATGTCTCATAGAAGTTAAAGTTAGCTGCTAAAACAAACATGAAATCTTCAATGGTCTAAGAGAATAAAAGTTAATTTCTTATCATTATACAGACTAATTGGGACTTCACTTGGTGGCCTTCCACACAGTGATTTATGGACATAAGCTCCTTCTACCTAATGGCACTATTGAATCTTGAATCCTCTGCTGGATCCTGTTCATTGATCAGCCAATGAGCAAATGAGGATAGATGCTAGAAGAGCCTGTGGGAGAATTAGGGAGCCATGTCTGGAAGTGGTTTACATCATTTCTGCTCATATTCTATTGGCTTGGACTCACTGACATGGTATGACTTAAGTGCAGGGTATCTGGGAAGTGCAGTCTGACTGCGTACCCAGGAATAAGAAGAGAACATAAGTACTGGTAAGCATTAGCAGCCTCTGTCATAAGCAGGAAATGTAGGGTGGATTAAACAAAAAGGGGTAATGTTTAGGAAGTTTAAAAGCAATGTTTTCTTCTTTATCTCTCTCTCTCTCTCTGGGGCCACATCATCTGGCTTTGCTTCTGTGTAGAATTATATCATTTTTCTCTCCCCTCCCTTCCCCTCTCCTCCTCTTTTCTCCCCTCTTCTTCTCCCTGTTTCTCTCCATCTGTGTATCACGTCTTCTTTTCCTTTTTTTTACCTCCCCGGGTACACTTGAGAGAGCACCTGTTGTTTTAATCTGTCAGACAAGTGCCTGTTCTCAAGATAAATATCTAATTCTAGCTATAAATGATATCAAATAATAGTTCAGTTTGCAATGAAAGTCTATGATGGAGGTCCTGACTTAGCTGGGGAAGGCTTCTCTGAGCCTTCAATAGTTCAGCTGAGATTGGAAGAATGAGGACAATTAACAGGAGTGGTAGGGGGTGTGGAATGGAAAGAACCCAGGCAGAGAAAACAGTATTCTCTACACAGGTTGTTAACAAGGGGCAACAGGTGCTAGCCAGTCTTATCAAGGCCAAGTGGGAACTTGTAGACCATGATAAGAATTTTGGATATTTTTACAACACGAAAAGTCAATCCCTTCTTTTAAATATCTATTTTTTTAAATAAGCACCACTCTACTTCATAGGATTTTTTCTTCAAAAATTAGCAACAGTAGCATAATAGCTGGGCAGAATGATTTTGGCCACATGTTTGACTATAGTCACAGGGAGTGGAAAACCCAGCCATGACCAAGCTATGCAGTAATACACACTAACCACACTACCCCAATTAGCTAACCCATGCCATCAGAAATGTGAAACAAAGTCATTAAGAGTTAAAGTCCTGAAAATGATTTTTATAATGTATAATTGCCTAAATGTTGATAAATGTAGCAATTACCAGACAAAGATTGAACTGAGACATGCCTATTCCATTTATGCTAAGATTTTGTTTATAGTGTGTTTTATATAGCTACTCATTGGTTGAAACATTAGCAACATTGATCCTCTTTGTTCAGTAATCACCACAACACATATATCTTTGAATGGAAAGTCAGTTGGCAGAAATGTTCTGTTGATGATATGTTAGCATGGCATTTTCTGTATTACAAAACACAGCCTGAAATATCAAAATATCTTCTTACCCAGTACAAAATTAAACAAAGTCATTCTACTAAATAAGTATAAATTTCTTAACACTGATAGTAATAGTACAAACCTATTAAGGGAAAATGCATTCATGAATATATAAGTAGTTTTATACCCTTTTACAGGTATTCAGTGAGAAAAAGAAACAAAATTATTGATGTTTTTACAGGCTAAAGATCAAATTAAATATAAATATCTTATAAAATAAAAATATGTTTAAATGAGCATAAAAATTATACTGTTCGTAGTTCTCTAACAATCATTTTTCAGAGGCTATCCAACTCCAGTATTTACTAGGTATATGACCTTAGACAATTTATGTAATCTTTGTGAGCCTCAGTTTTCTTATCTGTAAAATAACTAGGTGATATTCTATAGGACTATTGTGAGGATTGAAATATTCTACCTAAAGCACATAATATAATTCCGTGCATTTAATAAAAGCCATCCCTCAACAAAAGACAGTTCTTATCTGTAAAATAATTTCATAACAACTCTTCAAAATCAGAACTTCCATGTGTTCATTCAATAAAATGTGGTTTTGACATATTACTAGATATTTGTAGGTAAATACACAAAAGAATACAAGACTTATTTTTCCTATCTTTGGAGAATTTATAGTGCCTGGGGCACATTGTTAGTGAAGTTAAAAATGCTACCAGGAAATATGTGATTAGGTGATAAATTGATGTCATAGACCTAAGTTTCCTTTAAAGAAAGGTGTTCTCAGGTAAGAGCTCAACTTTCCACATTGCAAAGCTACCTCCTATCAAGAAGATACAAGAGAGGAAAGTTTGGGGTCCTGGGGAGGGGTGGCAGAAGAAAGGCAGAAAACTGTACTTGAATAGCAATAAAAAATGTTTAAGAAAAGAGAGAAAAGTTCATTTTTCCTTCAAGAAGGCCAGAAATACACTGAAATATAGTTTGTAGAAGGAATATGGTGGCAAGGTAGGTTGGAACAGAGTCCACTTCCCCCTATACGTAGGTGGAACACCTAGCCCATCTTCTGAGGAACAGAGTGAACCGCCAATGGTATCCCAGCATACATGAAGTTTGGAGGCCAAGATTGTAGAGGGCACTGAAAAACAGGAGGTAAGGAAATTGCTTTGGGATGGTAAGGTGCCTGGGACCAGCGTGGGGACCAGGATGGCTGCACCCCAAGGCAGGGCACCTGCTGGGCCTGCCACAGAAGTCTTGGAAGAAAGCCAAATCAATCACTCCCTCCCCTGCCAAACAAGGAGGATAGAGCAGCACCAGTATGGACCTGGATGTTTGAGGTCACTGTGGGGAATAAAGATGAAGTGGCAGACGCACAGGGGCAGTGTTTACCCATTGAGGCTGTGGTTGTTGGCTGGATCATTGCCAGAGATATTGGGGAGCCAGGTCATGCCAGGAGAAGGGAGAAGAGTTGGGCTGTGATGGACCCTGACCCAGAGAATCTCTGGTCTGGTTGGAAAGTTGGACTGTGTGAGAAGGTGGGCACTTATTAGCATTGGCAGGCTTGAACAGGAGGATTTTGTTCAAAAATAGGGCTCTCGGTGGCTGATTAGGGAAATGTCTTGCAGCAGCTGCCTCTGCTGCCCAGGCTGTGCCCCCAAAGCCAGGGCACCCACAACCACAGCTGCACCCCCACCTCCCCGCGCTACTGCAGCCTCAGCCATGCTCCTGACTCTGCCACCACAATTGTGGTGTGCCCCTGTCCCTCCCACCCCCACTCCGTGCCTGAGCAGTAGAGATACTGCACCCGCATACACCACCACAGCGGTGCCGCTATCCCTGGGGCTGCATCCCTGCCCCTTGCAGCCAGACTGGAACACTAAGAGGAAGGAGCAAGTGCCCCCTGCAAAGGAGAGCAGCAGGGCACGGGGAGTTAGCAGTCCCCAGAAAGACTTAGCTCAGTGAGGGAGCTGAACTACTCTGAAGAGACTTTGAAAGTGCCTAGCACTTAAGACAGCAAGGAATGAGAAGGTGGTGTGTGAGTTGCCCCTAAATGGTACACCCCAAGGACAGCACAACTAGTGGATTCAAGGCACTGGCCTGGCGCAGAAGGGCAATGAGGGCATGACGGTGAACTGAGGAACCAGGCTGGAGGCAGGACAACTGTGAAGAATGTGGTCCATACCTGGTCCCCATCCTTGCAAAACCACAGGAATAGAGAAAAGCAAAGCCCAGCCTCTGCAGCCTGCTGCAGCCAAGAGGATCAGCTTGGCCAGTTTAAAGTCAGCAGGAGGCTTTACTTTCTATGTTTTTTTTTTATTTTTTATTTATTTTCCCCAAGTGAGACAACTAGACCTGGAACTGTTGAAGGACCAGAGTCAGACTCAAAGAGGGATCACAAGGCTAATCCCAACAATTGAGAAACTGAGACGAATTTCACTATGCTATTCCAAAGAACTTGGATGTTATTGTTTATTTGTATTATTATTTTTTATTATTCACTATTCAGTATTATTTTTACTTCTATTATTTTATTAGTATTTTTTAATTTTTCTTCTTTCTGTTTTTTTCTCTTCATTTTGTTTCTCAAATCAAATTGTTGCAGTGATTTTCCTTGTTCTCTTTCACAGTATATTTTTCCTATTCCTTTTTTCACTTCACTTGTGTTCCAATAGCACACTACTCTAGATTGTGTACTTCCTATTCTTGTTATTCAGATCATACAGATTCTGTCATATGATTGTTGTTTTGGTATTACTGTAAATAATTTTTGTTCCATACAATTGCAAATACTACACAGCACCACTCCTGGATCTTAGTCCATTTCACTGTCTTCTGGAACTTAATTCTGATTGTGGTTAACTCTATCCTCTCACACACTGCTTCTACTTTCTATCCTTTACTCTCACTATATCTCATAATCTGAACTCCCAAAAGCTCACTGTTTTCTGGATCCAACTCACAATCCTACCCCCGTAAGAGTCTTATCTTTTTTCCACCCAACCTAAAAAGTGGCTAGTTGGGTGAAATATCAGTTAACACTATACTTATCCAACATATCTCCTATCTCTTCTTAACATGTTGGTACTTTAAGTCCCATAGAATACACTCCTGCTGTCTTAATCCATTTTGCCTTCTCCCTCCAACTGATCACATAAAAAAGTAGGTGGAAGTTGTAAACACCAGTATACCTGCTGCAAGAGAGAACCCCAAAACAGAGGATCCACCAACAGATAATAAAGGAAGATGGTAAAGGAGAGAGTGGAAGCCATATTAACCTCCTCCAAGGACCAATCTGGAAGTCCAACTAAAAGTAGAGAAATTATCCAAAATGAACAACTGAACAATAGCAAAAGAGAAGCCTCAAAACTTCAGAGAGACAGAAAAATAAGCTTTGACACAACCTGTTCACACCTGCACAACAGCATACAAAATGTGGAGGGTGGAGTGGCCTTCAGTTAACCAGCTAGAGGAAGGACCCACCAAAGAAACACCCAACAACAATTGAAACCCAAAGACATCCAGAGAGTCAACATAAATCATAGCCCAAGAGCAGCAACTTCAAGAGATTAAGGACACTGCGCCACTGAATCTCATAGGTCTTTTACCATAGAAGTTCATACCACAAACCCAGGGAGTCAGAACAGATACATTTAAGAAGCAGAGGCGAACAAGAAGAGTCTCACAAACAATGGGAAGACAAAGAAACAATCCCCAAACAAAAGGAAAGGAGGAAGACTCAGAAAAAAATGCTAAATGAAATAGAGGCAACTCAATATCAGATATTGAGTTCAAAGCAATGTTTATAAAGAAGACCAATGAGCTCACTGAGAATTAGCAAAAATTACAGGGAAACTATGATACATTCACTGCAAACTATATCAACATGAAAAAGAAAATGGAAATTATTAAGAAGAGCCAAAAGGAAATGAAGAATACAATCTTTGAATTGAAGAACACAGTAGAAGGAATCAAAACCAGGCTAGATGAAGCAGAGGATTGAAAGAGCAAGCTGGAAGACAAGGTAGAAAAAAACACCCAAAAAGAGCAAGAAAAGGAACAAAGACTCAGAAAATGAAGAGGTGTTAAGGGGACTGCAGAACAACAGGAAACATAATAATATCCATAAAATAGGGATCCCAGAAGGAGAAGAAGACCTATTCAAAAAAGCAATAATGGAAAACTTCCTTTACTTGATGAGGGAAAACATCACACAAATTCAGGAAACACAGGGAGTCCCAGTCAAGAAGAACCCAAAGAGGCCCACTTCAAAGTTCCAAGACAAAGAGAGAATCTTAAAGGCAGCAAGGGAGAAACAGGAAGTAATACACAAAGGAACCCCGATAAGACTTCAGCTGACTTCTCAATAGAAATGCTTCAAGCCAGAAGGGACTGGCAAGAAATATTACAAGTAATGCAAAACAAAGGCCTGGAACCAAGGCTACTCTATCCAACAAGGCTCTCAATTAAAATAGAAGGCCAAATAAGGAGTTTCCTAGATAAAATATGCCTCTAAGAATACACCTCCTCCAAGCCAACCCTGCAAGAGATGCTAAAGGGTCTACTTTAAGAAGGGGGGGGGGAAGACTGAGAGAGAGAGGAACTCAGGTTCAAAGGAATTATAATGGCAACGAATAAATATCTATAAATAATAACCTTAAACATAAATGGATTAAATGCTCAAATCAAAAGACATAGAATAGCTGAATGGATAAGAAAACATGACCTCCACATATGGTGCCTAAGAGACCCACCTCTAAACCAAAGACCTACACAGACAAAAAGTGAAGGACTGGAAAAAAATATTCCAAGCAAATGACAGGGGGAAAAAATCTGTGGTAGCAATAATCATATCAGAAAAAATAGACTTCAAAAAAATGCTGTTAAAAAAGACCCAGAAGGACACTTCATAATACTCAAGGGAAGAATCCATCAAGAAGACATAAACATTGTAAATATATATTCACCCAATATATGAGCACCCAAATACATAAGGAATATCTTGGAGGACTTGAAGAAAGATATTGACATCAATACAATTATAGTAGGGGATTTTAACACCACTCTGTCAAAAATGGATAGATCCTCCAAACAAAATATCAACAAAAATACTGTGGCATGGAACAATGTCCTTGATCAAGTGGATTTAACTGACTATATATATATGTGTGTGTGTATATATATACATATATATATACATATACATATATACATATATATATACATATATATATATACATATACATATATATATATATATATATATATATATGGAGAGAGAGAGAGAGCCTTTCATCCCAAAGAAGCTAAATGCACATTCTTTTCAAATGCACAAGCAACATTTTAAAAGATAGACCACATGATAGGACACAAAACAAGCCTCAATGAATTCAAGAAAATTCAAATAATGTCAAGCATTTTCTCAGACCAAAAGGGACTAAAACTAGAAACCAACCCCAAGGAAAAAAAACCCCAAAACACTCAAACCCATGGAAATTGAATAGCATGCTATTAAACAATGAATGGATCAGAAATGAGATCAAGGAGGAAATCAAACTTTCCAGAAAATAAACACAACAATCCAACGCTTATGGGACACAGCAAAGGCAGTTCTGAGAGGGAAACTCATTGTGATACAGGCTTACCTAAAAAAAAAGATAGAAATATTTCAAACAAATAACCTAACCTTACACCTACAAGAACTCAAGGAACAATAACAAAGACATCCCAGAGGAAGTAGAAGGAAGGAAACAACCAAGATCAGAGCAAAATTAAATGACATAGAGACTAAAACAAGAATTCTAAGGGTGAATCAATCCAGGAGCTGGTTCTTTGAAAAGATAAAGAAAATCAACAAGCCCTTAAGCAGGCTCATCAAGAAAAAAAGAGAGAGGACCCAAGTAAACACAATCAGAAATAAAAGAGGAGAGATTACAACTGATATCACTGAAATACAAAGGATTGTAAGAAATTACTATGAAGAACTATACTGCAAGAAATTTGAAAAACTAGGTGAATTGGAAAATTTTCTAGAAAAATATAATATTTCAAAACTGAATGAAGAAGAAGCAGAAAGCCTGAACAGACCAATGGCAGCTGATGTAATTGAAGCAGTAATAAAAAAAAAAATGCCAACACACAAAGGCCCTGGATCCCGTGGTTTCACAGAATAATTTTACAAAGCATTTAATGAAAAGCTAACACCTATTCTTCAGAGACTATTCCAAAAAATCCAAGCAGATGAAAGACTCCAAAACTCTTTTTATGAGATCATCATCAGCCTAATCCAAAAAAACAAACAAACAAACAAAAACAGTTGAAGAGATAACAGAGAAAGAAAACAACAGGCAAATATCATTGAAGAACATAGACATAAAAATCCTCAACAAAATATTGGCAAACTGCATCCAGCAATACATTAAAAAGATCATACACCATGATCAAGTGGGATTCATCCCAGGGATGCAAGGATGGTGCAAAATTCGCAAATCAACAAACATAATATATCACATAAAAAAAAGAAAAGACAGAGACACATGATCATATCAATAGATGTGGAAAAAGAATTTAATAAGGCAAAGCACACATTTATGATAAAAACACTCAGCAAAGTGGGAATAAAGAGAGCATTCCTTAACATGATAAAGGCCATATATGAGAAACCTACAGCCAACATCATACTCAACAGGCAAAAACTTAGAACTTTCCCACTAAGGTCAGGAACAAGACAAGGATGTTCACTCTCACCACTCCTATTCAACATAGTATTGGAAGTTTTTGCCACAGCAATCAGACAAGAAAAAGAAATAAAAGGCATCCAAATTGGAAAGGAGGAAGCAAAGCTGTTATTGTTTGCAGATGACATGATAGTCTATATAGAAAATCGTATAGACTTTGCAAAAAAATTCTTTGACCTAATAAGTGGATTTTGCAAAACAGCAGGTTATGAAGTCAATATTTGGAAATCAAAGGCATTTTGTACACCAACAATGAAATATCACAAACAGAAATCAGGAAAAAATCCCATTTGCTGCATCCACAAGAAAAATAAAGTACTTAGGAATAAACCTATCCAAGGAGGTAAAAAACCTGTACTCAGAAAACTATACAACACTGAAGAAAGAAACTAAGGAAGACACAAATAAATGAAAGCATGTACCATGTTCATGGATTAGAAGAATTAACATAATTAAAATCTCCATACCACCTAAAGCAATTCATAGATTCAACACAATCCCCATTAAAGTACCAATGACATATTTCACAAATAAAGAAGAAATATTTCAAAAAGTGACATGGAAGTATAAAGAACCTCAAATAGCTGCAGCAATTTTGAGAAAGAAGAACAAAGTAGAAGGGATGACAATACCAAGACCAGTGTAATCAAAACAGCCTGATACTGGCATAAGAACAGACACATAGACCAATGGAACAGAATAGAGAGCCCAGAAATAAACCCAAGTCTCTATGATCAATTAATATTTGACAAAGGGGGAAGAAGCATAAAATTGAGTAAAAATAGCCTCTTTAACAAATGGCATTGGGAGATCTGAACAGCTACATGCAAAAAATAAATAAAATAAAATTCGATCACCAACTTATACCATGCACAAAAGTAAATTCAAGGTGGATAAAATACTTAAATATAAGTCATGATACCATAAAAGTCCTAGAGGAGAACATAGGCATGAAAATCTCAGATATTCCACGGAGCAATATTTTCACTGTTATGTCCTATAGAGCAAGGGACATAAAAGAAAGAATAAAGAAATGGGACCTCATCGAAATAAAAACTTCTGCATGGCTAAAGAAAATAGCATTAAAATGAAAAGAGAACCAAATGTATGGGAAAATATATTTGTCGATGATACCTCAGACAATGGTTTGACCTCCAAAATATATAAAGAACTCACATGACTTCACTCCAGGAAGACAAACAACCCAACTAAAAAATGAGCAAAAGCCCTAAACAAACACTTCCCCAAGGAGGACATACAGAGGGTCCAGAGACATATAAAAGGATCCTCAGCATCACTAGCCATCAGGGAGATGCAAATTAAAACCACAATGAGATACTACTTCACACCAGTGAGAATGGCCATCATAAACAAACCAACAAACAACAAGTGTTGGAGAGAATGTGGAGAAAAGGGAATCCTAGCGCACTGTTGGTGGGATTGCAGACTGTGAAGCCACTGTGGAAAACAGTTGGAATATCTTCAGAAAACTAAAAATAGAACTACCTTTTGACCTGGCAATTCCACTGCTGGGAGTATACAATAAGAACCCTGAAACATCAATCCATAAGAACCTATGCACCCCAATGTCCATAGCAGCACAATTTATAATAGCCAAGTGCTGGAAGCAATGTAAGTGCCCATCAATAAGTAAGTGGATCAAAAAACTGTAATACATTTACATGATGGAATACTATTCAGCAGAGAGAAAGAAGGAGCTCCTATTCTTTACAACAGCATGAATGGAACTATAGAGCATTATGTTAAGTGAAATAAGCCAGACTGTGAGGGACAAATACCATTTGATCTCACCTTTAAGTGGAACCTATTCAAGGAAAGAAACAAGCAAGAAAAATATAATCAGAGACATTGAAATTAAGAGCAATCTGAGAGTAACCAGAGTGGAGATGGAAGGGGATAATGAGGGGAAGGGTTTTCAGGAAAAACTATAAAGGACACATGGACAAAACCAAGGGACAGAGTGGAAGCAAGGGAGAGAGGTGGGTTTTCTGGGGTCAGGCGAGAGTGGTGGGAGGTAAATGCAGACAACTGTAATTGAACAACAATAAAATAATTTAAAAAATTAAAATTAAAAAAGAAGCAATAAATGGGTTAAGAATGAAATCAAAGAAGTCAGAAAGTTTCTGGAAACAAATGAAAATGAACACACCACAGTCCAAAATCTGTGGGACACAGCAAAGACCTTTCTGATAGCGAATTTCATAGCATTAAAGGCCTATATTTAAAAAAAAGATAGAAATATTTCATACAAACAAACTAACCTTACATCTAAAGAGCAAGAGGAACAACAATAAACAAAGCCCAGAGTGAGTAAAGGAAGGAAATAATGAAGATCAGATCAGAACTAAATGACATAAAGACTATAAGAACAATTCCAACAATCAATAAATCCAAGAGCTGGTTCTTTGAAAAGATAAGCAAAATTGACAAGCCTTTAAGCAGACTCATCAAGAAAAAAATGGAGCAGACCCAAAAACAATAAATCAGAAATAAAAGAGGGGAAATTACAACTGATACCACAGAAATACAAAAGATTGTAAGAAATTACTATGGAGAAGAGGCCAAATAATTTGAAAACCTGGGTGAAATGGACAAATTCTAGAAATATATAATATTCTAAAACTGAATGAAGAAGCAGGAAGCCTGAACAGACCAATAACAGCTAGTGAAATTGAAGCAGTAATCAAAAACCTCTTTGCACACAGAAGCCCTGGACCGGACAGTTCACATGAGCATTTTAAAAAACATTTAAGGGAAAGCTAACCCCTATCCTGCTCAAACTATTCCCAAAAATCCAAGGACAGGGAAGACTCCCAAACTCTTTATTATGAGGCCTGCATCATCCTTATCCCAAAACCAGATAAAGACACAACAAAGAAAGATAACCTCAGGCCAATATTGCTGATGAACATAGACACTAAAATTCTCAAAAAATTTTGGAAAGCCAGATCCAGTAATACATTAAAAAGACCATACCTCATGATCAAGTGAGATTCATCCCAGGGATGCAAGGATGGTACAATACTCAC
The DNA here is from genome assembly GCA_004024845.1 of Tonatia bakeri. NCBI lineage: Eukaryota > Metazoa > Chordata > Mammalia > Chiroptera > Phyllostomidae > Tonatia > Tonatia bakeri. The sequence continues at coordinate 71,525 of PVIA01006758.1, forward strand.
AAATCAATATACGTAATATATCACATAAACAAAATGAAAGACAAAAATTACATGATCATATCAATAGATGTGGAAAAAGCATTTGATGTGGTACAATGCCCATTTATGATAAAAACACTCAGCAAAATAGGAATAGAGGCAGCATTCTTCAACATAATAAAGGCCATATATGAGAGACCTATAGCCAACATCATACTCAATGAGCAAAAACTAAAATTTTCCCACTAAGATCAGGAACAAGACAAGGATGTCTGCTTTCACCACCCTTATTCAACATAGTTTTGGAAGTTCTAGCCACAGCAATCAGACAAGAAAAAGAAATAAAAGGCATCCAAATTGGAAATGAGGAAGCAAAACTGTCATTGTTTGCAGATGACATGATAGTGTACACAGAAAACCTTATGGACTCCACCAAAAAACTACTGACCTAATAAGTGAATTTGGCAAAACGGTAGGATACATAGTCAATATTCAGAAATCAAAGGCATTTTTGCACACCAACAATAAAATATCAGAAAGAGAAATCAGGAAAAAATCCCATTTGCTACAGCCACAAGAAAAATAAAGTACCTAGGAATAAACCTAACCGAGGAAGTAAAAGACCTGTATTCAGAAAACTATACAACACTGAAGAAAGAAATTAAGGAAGACACAAACAAATGGAAGCATATACTGTGTGTATGGATTGGAAGAATTAACATCATCAAAATGTCCATAAAATACAAAGCAATCTATATTCAATGCAATCCCTGTTAAAATACCTATGAGATATTTCACAGATCTAGAACAAACATTTAAAAACTTTTATGGAGCCATAAACCACCTTCAAGAACATCATCAATTTTGAGAAAGGACAACAAAATAGGAGGAATCACAATACCTGATATCAAACTGTATTACAAAGCTACTGTAATCAAAGCAGTATGGTACTGGCTTAAGAACAGACACATAGATCAATGGAACAGAATAGAAAGTCCAGAAATAAATCTGTGTCTCTATGGTCAATTAATATTTGACAAAGGAGACAGGAGTGTAAAATGGAGTAAAAATAGCCTCTTCAACAAATGGTGATAAGGGATTTGGAAAGCTACATTTGACAAAATGAAACTCAACCACCAACTTACACCATACACAAAAATAAACTCAAGACGGATATAAGACTTAAATATAAGTCATGATACTATAAAAGTCCTAGAGGAGAACATGGCAGGAAAATCTCAGATATTCCACACAGCAATATTTTCATCAGTATGTCCCCTAGGGCAAGGGATATAAAGGAAAGAATAAACAAATGGGACTATACCTAATTAAAGAGCTTCTATATGGCTAAACAAAACATCAGCAAAATGAAAAGGGATCCAAGAGTATGAGAAAATATGTTTTCCAATAATGTATTGGAGAAGAGTTTGATCTCCAAAATATATAAAGAACTCACACTACTCCATACTAGGAAGACAAAAAATCCAATTTAAAAAATGGGCAAAGGACCTGGACACTTCTCCAAGGAGGATATACAGAGGACCCAGAGACATCTAAAATTATTCTCAGCATCACTAGCCATCAGAGAGATGCAAATTAATACTACAACGTGATACCACTTCACACCAGTCAGAATGGCCCTCATAAACAAATCAACAAACCAAAAATGCTGGCGAGCATGAAAGGAAGATGGAATGCTAGTACCCTGTTGGTGGGAATGCAGACTGGTGCAGCCACTGTGGAAAACAGTATAGAATGTCCTCAAAAAACTAAAAATGGAACTGCCTTTTGACCTGGTGATTCCACTGCTGGGATTATACCCTAAGAATCCTGAAACATCTATTTCAAAGAACCTGTGTGCCCCAATGTTCATAGCAGCACTATTTACAGTAGCCAATAGCTAGAAAGAGCCTAAGTGCCCATCTGTCAATGAGTGAATAAAAAAAAAACAAAACTGTGGTACATTTACACAATGGAACACTACACAGCAGAAAGAAAGAAGGAGCTCCTACCCTCATGACAGCATGGACGGAACTAGAGAGTATTATGCTAAGTGAAATAAGCTAGATAGACTGTGAAAGACAAATACCATATGATCTCATCTATAATGAAACCTAATCAAGAAAACAAACAAGTGAACAAAATAGAAGCAGAGACATGGAAATAAAGAACAAACTGACAGTCACCAGAGGGGAGGGGTGAATTGGACAGTGGGGAAAAATGGGGAAGGGTCAAGTCAAGGAACATGTATAAAGGACCCATGGATAGAGACAATGAGTGGAGGGGAGAATTGAATGTGGGAGGTTGATGTGGTTATAGGAGTGGAGAGTACTGGAGGGAAAATGGGGATAACTGTATATGAACATAAGAAAAAATAAGTGAAAACATTTATTTCACATCCTCAGATACCATAAAGTCTAAGCTCAAAAATGCCTAAAACTTTATATTTTCTGTAAAACAAATAAGCTTATTCTTAGGTAAATTTTCAAGGGGATGTTGTATATTACCACTGGTAAGCAATGAAACCAATCCAATAGAATTAATATTATGAAAGTAACTAAACCAAAAGCAACATTTTAACAACCACGGTAGCTTTCTATTACAAGACTCTACATACTTTTGGCATGGAAAGCTCCCAGGGAAATTGTTCTTACCCATTAAATTACTTCTATAGCTACAAATTATCTATTGCTGCTTTCTCCAATGAGAAGTAGACTTATGTTTACTTTCCTGAAATGAGACCTATCATACTCTGTAGCTGTATGAGTTAACACCACCTCTTAAGCTATGACTGCTTAAATTCTTTTGTTTATGTCTCATGGCTGTACATTACAAACAGAAGGAATACCCATGGTAGTCTTTGAGTTGCTTGTACAATATGGGGTGGATGATTTCTACACTGTAATTAACATTTTGGGTCCTCACTCATTGATTTGGCAAAGAAAAAATACCTGACAGAGGCAATCCGGACTGGCCAAGCTAATTCTGTTGGAAGGAATGCTTCTTCTCCATAGTCTATCATGGTGCCACAGGTCACAAGGAAGTTTTTATGTCCCCAGTCATGCAGTGATCTTGATGAAACCCATTGATGGGTTTCTGAAACCCATTACAACATCAGGAACAAATACAGTAAAATGCTTCCAGAATGTTCTCAGTTGAGCCACCTGTGTTTATTTGTAGTACTATTTAGCAATCTTTGGGAAAGGAATATAAATAAGCAGTAAGAAAGACACCAAATCATTGTAATAATAAATCATCTTGACTCTTGAATTGTATTTTTTGTTAAAATTTCCTCAGTGGTCTTTGTGTCTGGGAGGCCACATGCCTAGAGGAAAAATCGTGGTCCTGTGGTCAGGCAGACATAGATTCAAATTCTAGTTCCTCATTTAATAGTTGTGGTCAGATTTTAACCAGTATAGGCCAAAGTTTCTGATGTATAAAATTGTGACAGTGATACATAGCTCACAGGCCTATTATAAAGGTTAAATGAAATACTAGACTTAATAGAATAGGTACCACACAAGTACTCAATAGATACTTTCCTCCTTCTTCTTGGATCTATATCACTTTATGTAACTTCATGATTTTATTGGCTCACTCATTTTTAATAGTTTTTTCAATTCCTTTAATAACTAAAAGCTGCTTGTATTTTATACAAATACAGGGTAAAACAGTGAAGTGTTTTACTCTATTACCTTTGCCACCTTTGACACCACTGGGGTGATCTGCTGTGTGTGCAGTGGAGACTGAAATAAACAATGAATGATTTGTCATTCTTTTCATCAGTTTAGCAGGTTCATCTCTCTGGCCACTGATACCATCTGCTGCTTGCAAGTCACATTTGAGATAGAGTGGCAGTCATTGCAGAGCCCATGGAAGACTGGACACTATACTTTTTTTGCTCTAGTTCTTTGGTAGAGCTGTGGCCAGTGACTCTGGCAGAATCAATATGCTGGAATAAGCCACATGGTGTTTCTCCAGCAATGCCAGACTCTGGGCACAGTCCATCAGCCATCAGCTTTGGCTGGCACTTGTGTCTCTGATGCATCCAGAGTGCATCCTTATTTTAGGCAAGGACACTAGAGATGTCTGTGAAGAGCAAACATGGTGAGTCCTGGCTGCTCCTTAGCCTAAACAACAAAACTTTCCTCCCCCAGGCTCCCCAAATAGGCAGTGATTCAAATACCTCAGAACTCAAAGGCAATGATTGTGGCTGGGTGTGGCTGAGACTACTCAGGACCTGGTGAGGGAAGTGATTTCTACAGGTAAACTTGGGGGTAGCCCATATGCATCCAATGGCAATTCTTCTGTGGGTATGAGGGTGGGCCGGGGAAAGAAAATTTTCCTGAGATGTTCTGCAAAAATTGGAAAACAACCTAAAAATCTTTAAAATTGTCCAACCAGTTGCACATGTTTCAGCAAAAAGAATTCTTAAGTTGTCCAACTAATTGTTCATATTATGATGAAAAGCATTCTTAAGGAGAAATTACCCACAAGTGGCCTTTATTTCCCCCAGTGAATTGAAAAGTAGCTTATTTGTAGTTTCTCACTATTTTAATAACTTGACTAAATGCTGCATTGGACTTTCAGGAAATTAGTATTACAATTGCTATAGGCAGGCTGCCCTGGGTAGTGTGAGGTGTGCAGACTTTAAAGCCAGGAAGGTGGTGGTTTAAGCCAAGGTCTATCTACTCTCTTTGTTATATAACTTTGGAAGGTCATTCAGCTTCTCAAAGATTATGTTTTTTGGAAGTTCTCTTTCTTCATCTATAAAATAAAACAATACTCAGGTGACTGACTTTGTATATCATGGATCCTATCCTTAGCATATCTACTTCTTCCATCCCCTTTTCATAAGACCCAGAAAGAGTTAACCCCACAATGTGTTAGAAAATGACCTAATCTTGGCCAGAGATTTTATCTTTCTAGTCATGATTATTAGTTCAACAATAGACATATCATCCAAACCAGGTCAATGAGAGACTACCAAGGGACTTTTCTGACAAATCCATTGGGAGAATGCCCTCTCTTCTTCTGGAATTGCAAATAGGATGACCAATTCATCAGCATTTGCTCAGGTTAGTAGCAGGTGTCCTATATCCCAGAAACTTCTCAACCCTAAACACCCCTGATGACAGGTCAAACAAACTGAAACCTTGGAATGATTCAAAGCTGGAGTTACTACAAGGGCTTCATGGCAAAACTGATCTCCATGATCAATCCAACACACAGAGGAAAGCAGTTGAGAGAGGGAGAAAGTGCATCAAAGATACCATTTGGGTCCCGCATGAAATCTTGCCAAAACTCAGACTTGTTAAGTAACCTTGACTGGTTTCCTTGCCAGTTATATAGACTTTCCATATGGGCATTTTGTCACTTGCAATCAAGAATCCTTGTTATCATAGTAATGAACTATTGTCAAGATTTAATCTGACTTAGCAAAGCACCTCACACAGATTGATCGAGAGGCTCCAAGACCATCATCACAGCTCTGGTTAATGACAAAAGGGCCTCTGACTTAGTCTTCTCTGTGTCTATGTCCTCTACCCTGTAACTCAAGTGACCTTCCCCTCTGACATTTAGCCAGTGCATGGTAGCAGACCTAATCCTTGGGAGACTAAACTTGCTACGGCTCCCTGTCTTCCATCACCACGAGAAGGACATGCCTGAACTCTTCTATTGGAGGATGACACCCATGGAGCAGAGCCAATCAGCCAATAGCCAGCTAAACCACACAGACTTGTGAGCTAAACAAATTTGTCTTAGAGTTTGGGAACAATTTCTGTAGCACTACTGTGGCCACAGATAACTCACAAAAAGGCTAACATATATGGAATGCTATGTTCCAGGACTTTTTCAGGTGTTGTATAATATAATCTTCACAACTACTTCCTGAGATATTATTAATTCTACTTCACAGAAACATAAACTGAAGTACAGTGAAGTTCAGACACTTGGTAGTATGCAGAACAGGGACTCAAATGTAGGCAGTCTGACTTAGAGTACTTTTCACCACCAGGCCACAGCCTTGGTCTTCACTACTCTGCTCATCATATGCACACTACTAACCAATATATGGGACTGCAGGCCATGATTCACTAGTGGGCCATGAAATTAACTGATTGGGTCATAACCAACACCATAAAAACAAAATAGAGCAGAAAATACCAGAGTAGTGTTTCATAAAACAGGTTTGTTTTGTATATATTCACATTTATGTTTATAAGTACTGAGCTGTCTTGTAAAATGTATTTTCACTGTGGATCATAGTGAAAAAGCTTGAATGTGTTCCTATTATTATTTCTAAGTGTTATTAATTAGTAAATATTGTTTATACCAAGTTTATTTTTATCCCACTCCCCACCCACACAGCATTGACTATTACTCCAGTAATTAAAGAGCAGTGTCCTGGCCTCATGGAACAGAGGTGACAGTGTTCTCATAGCCCTTAGAGCTGTCATATTTCAGGTATCACCATTACAGCTTGCTGTTTCCCCTTTCAGAAGACAGGAAAGCCCAGGAGGTTTCTTTGTACTGAATGAAAATTCTCCAACAGGCTCAGTCAAATCCAAAACTGGAAACCAGGAAGGTTAACTCAACCCCCAAAAAACCATGTATTGGCTGGAAACAGGGACTTTTAAATGGAAATGAAGGCTTTATGTCACTATTTTCCCTCAAGAGGCCTCTTGTGGCTTAAATGTGTTAATCAGTCTGGGAGTTCTATAACTAAAATTTATATCAAGTTATCCACACTCTGAGGAGTTATTAAAATCAATGTTGTAATTGACGGTAGTGAAGGGCCATTTGGGGCACATAATTTTGTCCATTTACTCTCAGTTAAATAGTGCCAACCTAGCAGAAAAGATAGGTAGAGATATGAAAGGTAAAAAATTGCAACATAAATAATTCTCCACAATATTAGTTTCTGCTGCTCCCTGGACCCAAAGGGCGATGCCAGCATTTTCAACCTCTGTTAACCCTGAATCCTCTCAGGCAGATGGGCCTGTTTGATAACTATATTTTAGAGTTCCATTTATATCGGTGTAATGAATATATCTGAAAATGTTGCATGTTGTCTGGATGATGTTACACAGTGCATCCTCGTGTGGAAAGAAATCAGGGAGCTGCCCTGGCTGGTGAGGCTTAGTGGATTGAGCACTGGCCTGCAAACCAAAAGGTCATGAATTCAATTCCTAGTCAGGGCACATGCCTGGGTTGTGAACAAAGTCGTGCCCCTAGTAGGGAGTTCACGAGAGGCACCCACACATTGATGTTTCTCTCCGTCTCTTTTTCCTTCCCTTTCTCTCTCTTTAAAAATAAATAAATAAAATGTTACCAAAAAAAAAAAGAAAAAGAAAAGAAAGAAAGAAATCAGGGAGCTAAATCAGAGGAGAGTAATTTGTTTCCTATAGGAAGGTATTTTGACCTCTTACACTGACAGTTCTGCGAGGCAGTGCTGAGTTTTGGTTGTGATGAGGGTGGTGCCGCACTGAAGGTACTTCAGTTTTGATTCCTCCTGTGCTCCTCTGTGTGGTAATGGCATTGTCTTCAGTCAGGCACATGTCTCTCAAAACTCTCATGGTAGGATGCTGAGAGAACCCACCTCCAGTTAGTTCCCCGGACTCATTCAGGTCTAAGTTCACTCACAAATAAGATAGCTTCTTTCTAGGCCAGCAGTTAAGATCCCATTCAGTACTTTCTGTCTGCTTTCTAAAGTATGGAATCACATCGTATTCAGGGTTTTAAAAAATTGCATAAAGTCAAAATCCCCTGGAAAAACTTCTTTCCCGTCACTAATGCCAACAGTCAGTTTTCCTTCCAGCCCTGAACAGATGGCTGTTTCTGTGCTTGACACCAGATGCAGCACCTGGCTTGCATTAAGGAGCCATGTTGTTTGAAACATACATCAATTAATATTCCAGAATCACACCTCCCGAAAGAAGATTCTCACACTTAACAGAGCAAAAGGGATGTGAAACCAACCAAAGGACACAATTCATGTCTACCACCTTAGGTTTATCAAGGAGTGCATGTCTACTCAGTAAATTGTTTGTTTGTTTGTTTGAGTCCAATGGAGCAAAGAGACTTCACCAGCATAAAAATTTTGGCAGTCTACTGAAAGGGAATTAGAAAATTCAAAATGGCACTAAACAAGTTGTTACCACTATAGCATAACCTCATTTTCCAGTGTCTGGAAGGGTGTCCAGTTAGCATGCTATTTGCTTTGTCATCTCTTTGTGCTATATTGCATTTTGGATAGACCTGTCATCAGTTCTAACTGTGCTCTTATATACTGAAGAAACATATTTTTACTCAGCCTTTGTTCGGCCCATGCTTCACTGTAAGTTATACCCAGCGGTGTACTGGTAAATTAACTCTTTGAGGAAGAAATACAACTCTTATTTGTAGTGTTTGCTGAAGTGTAAATACTCCCACCCAAGCTGATTTTAAGCCAACAACATGAAGTGACTGAACACGAACTTAGAAAGAGATTAATATAATCCATGTTCTCTAGCTGGCTCCAGCAGCCACTGGCTCCTCTCTCATCTGCTCTTGTAGTAAATTGTATCTCCCTCTACACAACACTCTATGACCCACTTGGGTCCATGTTCAATTGCCAAAACAGCATGTAATAACATTCGAAATGTTGGACACAATTTCACAGCTCACCTATTAAAGCTTTTCAGCACACAAGTGCATATGATACACTGGTGGGGAGTCATAGCTATAGGTAGTTTTCAAGCACTACTGGTATAACCAGTTGCTCTTCCAGGTAATCTGAAACCTACTTTGTATCAAGCCATAATAGCAGACACCTGGCTACCTGCTGCTGCTAACAGCCCTTCTCCAGCGGGCCATCAGTGCGTATCATGGGACAGCTCTTGAAAAGCCTCATGAAACATGACTGCATGTGTTTTACGGATGTTGTTTTGGTGGTGCTGCAGGCTTCTGGAGATTTCTCCAGAAAAAAAAAAAGACCAGCCATTGTTGTACTTATTCTGCATAATTTGTTTATTATTGTTATAGATCCTGATCTGTTTAATTAATCACCTCCCTTTTTTTCCACTGGCAGCCAGAAAATGTGGTCTCAGATGTGTACTCCTAAGAAATGTCAGTTCATTACGACATCCTTTTCCTTTGCTTCATTTTTGCATACTCTTCATTTTATGTCAGATACTGTGCTAGAGGCTTGAGTTGATCTGAAACAAAAAAAGGTTCCTTATTCTCTGATACTTTTGTACTAGTAGAACTGGACACAAATAAGTCAGCATGTAAATGAATATGTAACCCTAAAAGATGCTGAGTGATCTGAATTTAAAAATGCTGTATGCTGTCTTAGGTAGTGTTATCACATTGTGTCATTATCTTTGCTTTTTTCCCTTTTATCTCAGTTTTAATTATCTTATCATATAGTTTATGTATTCTTAAGGATGAATATCTTATAGACGTGTCCAACTTTTTGGTGTCTCTGTACCACAATGGAAGAAGAGTTGTCTTGGGCCACATGTTAAATACATTGTGACACATAATCACAAAAACAGCCCATAATGTTTTAAGGAAATTTATGATTTTGTGCTGGGCCACATTAACAGCCATCCTTAGCTGTACATGGTCTGCAGGACACAGGTCTGACACCCTGCAAGAGTTTTTTCCAACAATGAATGAATGAGTAGTAAATAACCAATGATAAGTTTTTTCACTCAGACTATAACAGTAGTCGACACTTAATTGCAAAGCACGCTCTTGGAAAATCAACATACATTAAATGAATTATAATAAAAATAAATTAGAATAATAACTGTGTATCAGACATTGTTTTAGATGCATTGTGTATTTTAGTAGTTGGTGTGCTGTGTGGCCCGACTATCTCTAGGACTATTACCATCTTACAGCTCTCAGTTGTCAGGCCTCAACAGGAATTTCCCTTGGTTAAAGAAGGTAGCCTTGTTCAAGACTAAGCCTCTATTTAAGGACCACATGAAACATACTTGTCATTATTGCTTAAAATTCAGATTTCTGAACCTCAACACCAGAGAGTCTTAGCCATACATTCTGTGGCGAGGCCCAAGAACCAGCATTTCTAACAACTCCCCAGGATTGATGGTGGCCATGGCAGCAGGAGCCCACGTCTAGGCTATGTAACCTTGCCCCAAATTTCACCCACAGCAATTTACCCATTTCTTTTGCCTTCTCCTTAGGGAAGTTTCAAAGCAGATGACTGCTGTTTATTAAAAATCATCCTATTAAGTCCACCTCCTTTGTCTTCCCTGGAAAATAAATCTTACTTTCAAGTTTGACCAATGGCACTTAGCAACAATCTACTCTACTTGTTGCTTTATTCATATCTCCCCAGGCTCATTTTGTCTGAGGCCTGTGTTCCAAATATTTAGTAGTATTCTCTGCTCTAGGAAAGAGTTTAAAGAGGACAACTCTTCCTCCACCTGTGTGCTGAAATTGACAGGGATGCTGAATTAGGGTAATCAACCAATCTTTCTTGCCTGGAACTGAGAGTATAGGGTAAGTGGAGGCACTCTGGCTTCCTCACCCAGGTGTCTGGATAGCTCAGGGAAGCAGTTCCCATAGCCTTTGAGGGGCCTGATAACTAGTATTTTCATAGTCTTGAGACTAGGTCTGATAAACTGTTCTCATAACATGAAGTGGGCTCACATGAGCAGAATAATATGTTACATGATTTCTGACATCTTTCCAACTTTGTTCCCCTCCAGTACTTAAACAGGTAAGAACTTCCTTCTGGGGGTAATGATGAGGAGACACATGCAAGGGGACAGGTGCCACAGTGGATGCCATGCTGGGGAGCAAGGGCCATAACATGTGCTATGTAGAGATATGCAGATAGACACAGGCTCACACACCTATAAATAAAGGCATGCCTGACATCCCAACATCTCCATGCATGTTTTTCCATCTGCACGAATACCATGGACCTGCATGGCCTTTCTGAAGGGTCACCACACAATTGGCATAGTCGGCAGGATTTGTCGCAGACTGGTATGGAGCCAGCACCCCCAAGAGGGGTTTGGAGTAACTAATCACTAGCAGGTAGTATGCTGGTGATCTGGCTCTTGGCAGCTTGGCCTCCCACCCTATGACTGGCCATATATCAGTGGTGCACAGACACAATGGAGAAAGCCCTATGAGTGGTGGGGAAGACCCTAGAAAAGCCCATTGCCTGGCTGCCATGGGGACCGTGGGCTGAGTGTTTCTTTCAACTTTGCAAGCTGAGATGGAGACTATGCTTTCAGACAGTGAAGTTCCAAGAGCTTCAAGAGGGAGCAGAAGCCCTGAAGGCTGAAGAAGAGGAGACTGCACTTCCCTACATGGCAAAGTTACTCCAACATGGAGGCAGAGAAAAAAAAAAAAAAGACTTGAAGACTTGAGTCTGCTCCCTGGTAAAAAGCCTCTGAGTGGCTGAGTTGCTGCAATCCCCCTCCCCACTCACAGTGAGAGATTTTGGGGAAAAGGGTTGTGGGGGTGGGGAGGAACTGAGTTCCCTGAGGGCAGCAGCCTGTGGCACCTGGGGGAAGTTTGGGTCTGGAAATCCTTTTCTCACCCCTGCCCCACACATACATGGAATGCCAGGGCCAGGTGCTTCCACTGTGGCGCCAACACCCAGAAAGCTCTGCTCCCATCACACTGATGAGAAGAGGTGGGTACCCCTGAGGGTGAGCAGTGTGGGCTGCTGTGCCTGTGGGTCAAGGCCAAGTGCTTGGTGTTAAGCTTTGCAGCAATGTTCCAGGAGGAGGGCCGACGTGGGAGCTGTAGGAACTGTTAGAGCTGGCAGTGAAACCCTGGAGGCTGCAAGAAAGCAGGCTGGAGCAGGCACAAGACAGGGAAACAGGCACTGGCACCCAGAAAGCTCATTGATAGGGAGGGGACCGGAGAGCTGTGATGGTGGTGGCAGCAGCAGGCTAGTGTGGCTCCTGTCAGAGAGGCCCTAGAAGATGACAGTGGCACCTGGAGCCACAGAGACAGCAGTCACTGGAATTGCAGAAACAGTGGCCCGGTGACTCAAGGGGATGCAGTGGTGGCAACAAAAAGGCACCCACCCAGGCAGCTGTGTACGGGTGCTACGCAAGTGCAGCTCCTGGTGCCTGCATACTGGCATGTGATGCAGGCCTAAATTATCTGTCCAAACACCAGGGGTGTGGCCCACAAAGGTCCATCCTGTGCATCTAAAGGGCCATTTGTCTATACCAACCTCCCAAGAAGAGGGAGGAAATATCCTGCTAGACCCTGTGAGCTAGATGTGCATGTGACACAGGAAGGCTTTGGGTAGGGTTTGTGGCAGCAATCAGAATGGCTTCATCAACCCTTGGGTTTCTAGTCCCAACTGTGAAGGGAGCAGAGGTACAGACTCCTTGACTGAAAAGCAGTTGGCTGCAACATATGCTGCCCTATTAACCATGGAGGCCATAATAGGAACTGTCCCCATGACAGTTAGGACCACATATTCCATTGCAGGGTGGGTCCAGGATTGGATGGCCAAGCTGCATAGTGGGACAGTTCAGATGCCCATGTTGGCTAGGTGGGAGGCCTATCTTCACCAAAGGAGTACTCTGTCTACTAGCCCTTTGTGGGCTGAGCTATAGGAAATGTTAGGTCCCATTATTTATGTAGATGAGAAATCTACTGTTCCTGTCCCTATAGAAGAAATAGAAGCTAGCCCCTTCCAGGAAAGGCAGGCACCTATTCCCTCAGATGGGTCCAGCAGGGGCCAGCCTGCTATGTGGACTGCCAGAGCAATCCAACCAGAGACAGAGAAGATCTGGTTTGAGACTGGTGTGGGGCAGAGCAGCCAGTGTGTGGAACTCTGAGCCATATATCTAGTGGCAGTCAACAAAGCTTTGCCCCTAACTACTCACACAGATGGTTGGGTGGTGTACTGGGGGCTAACATTATGGATCTCTACATGGCATAGAAATAAATGGATGGTTATGCATAGACCATCATGGGGACAAGCTTTGTGGCAAGACTTACATGAGTTAGGCCACTGAAAAATCACTGTATATCATGTTACGGGATATGTACCTCTTGCTTCCCCTGGGAATGATGAGGCTGATACTCTAGCCATGGTGCAGTGGCTAGAAACAGTACCTGCCGGTGTCTCAGGAATGGAAGTAGCCCAGTGGCTACACCATTGCCTCTTACATGCTGGGCAAAAGACCATGTGGTCCATTATCCAAACTTGGGGGTTACCTGTTACATTGGCACAGGCACAAGAAGCTTGTGAGACCTGTGTTGTGTGCTCACAAGACCAACCCTGAAGGACTGTGGGAACTTTTGGACAAGTAGTGCGTGACAGGTACAGCTGACCCAGTAGCAAGTGGATGTAATTGGGCCCTTACCTAGTTCAGATGGACATAAGTATGCTATTACAGGTGTGGACATGGCCACAGGATTTTTAGCTGCTTATCCCACATGGCACCCAGATCAGAAAGCAGTGATTGCTGTGCTGGAGCAGTTACATGCTGCTTATGGGCAATCCTTAATCATTGAAAGTGATCAAGGGGCACATTTTACCAGGGCCTTGGTACTACACTGGGCTCAGGACTTGCAGATTGACTGGATATTCCATGTGGCCTATCATCCCCAAACTGTTGGAATAATTGAACATTACAATGGTCTCTTAAAGCAGAGCTAGCAAGCTGCAGCTGCCACCCCTATGCTGAGGGGCTGGAAGAAATGCTTATGGACTGTCCTCTGGACCCTAAATGAGAGGAGTTGAAGAGAGGCCCCAGCTCCAGTGGAAGCACTGCTTCACCAGACTGCAGCTCCAATTCAGCTGCAGGTACAGATTAAGGGTGCCTTGTTGAAACCAGGCATGGAAAAACAGGGGAATGTTCTCATGCCTGCTCTGGAGGGCCTGGAGTGAAGACAAATGGCCACTTGGATATGGCCTTGGGAAATAAAGGCTCCTCACATGCATTGGGTGGCTCTTGTTGCCCCTTGAGGCCAAGGTGTGGACAGAAACTTATAAGTAGTGCCCTGGGTGATTGGGGCATAGCCCCTAGTTTTAAAGGTGACATATCCAGGGCCAGCAAACCACAAAATGCTTCTTCATGGTACCTTTGTGATTCCCCTATGGCCCATTATGAGTTCTCCCCTGTTACTGCAAGTAGATACTGAACCCCCAGTTGAGGCATGAAAGGTCTGGCATTCATGCCCAGGAAGACCCCCTCTGTCAGTCACTGATTTATTGGCTAACCAGAAGCTTGCTTGCATATTGCCAGAAGGTCATGACTTGCCTTTACTGGTGCCTATAACTGCTCTGTCTTTTTGTCCATAGAGTGCAAGGTAACACCTTAGTGGACTGGGTTGATACCTATGCCTCAGTGGCTGAACAATCCAGCATGTTGGGTCTGCACTGAACTCCTCCTGAGCACATTGGCCAGCCTCCCATGGTGCATCTCTCCTGCTTCTGTCTCCTATTGGACTTGGCATCAGAACCAGTGGAACAGTGAGCATCCCTTGTCGAATGCTACCTGGACTGACATTAATGCTGGGGCGATGATGAGAGACATGTAAGGGGATTGGTACCACAATGAGTGCCACACTAGGGAGTAAGGGCCATCACATGAGACATGCAGATAGACATGCAGCTTGCAATATGTATGGCTTGCCCACCCATGAATAAAGGCACTCTAGACATCCCAAATAACTCTGTGAATATTATTCTGTATGCATGAATACAATGGACCTGCCCAGATTTGAATGGTGGCAACACAGAGAGGTTGCCAGAAATGTGGGACTTCCAGTATTAAATCTCAGGAAGTTCCAAGTAAACTGAAATAATTGGTCACCCTTTTTAGGTAGCACAAAAATCTAAGGGGCAAATAAATCCATGTTTGTTTGAGATTGAGGAAGTTCCTCCATCAGACTTCTAGTCTAAAACTAGAATAATCTAGGGTTACTGTGGTAGGCTGAAGAATGTGCCCCACCCACAAATATCTGCATTCTAATCCTTGGAACCTATAAATGTTACTTACATATTTGAAAAAAGGATATGTGCCAATTTTTATTTAATTAAATCTGGGGATATTGTTCTGGGTCACCCAGGACATCACACAGCAAATACCAACTGTACTTGTGTCTCAAGTGTGGTTCCCATAACCAGCAGCATCAGTATACCTGGGAAATTGTTTGAAAAGTATATTCTTGGGCCCCATCTTAGATCTATAGAATTAGAAACTAAGATTGGGGCCCCAAAATATGTGCTAATACACTCTCTAGGTGAATCTGATTCAAGCTTAAATTTGAGAACCACTAATTGATGGCAAGAAGTTGCTTGCCTTGACCTAAATATGACATTAACAAACCCTCCTCTGTTTTTGCCACTCAGCTAGCTCCTAGTTTAAGGTAAACCTTCAGGACTTATTTCCTGAATGATTTCAGTGGAGTTCTAATTGGTTTGTCTGTTCTGTCTTAACTCCACAAATCATTTCCCATTCAGAGTTCAGAAAACAGAAAAAACATGATCATGTTATTTCCCATATTGAAATCCTTTAGTGGTTTTCCTTTATTTCCAATATTAGTAGTCCAGAAAGATTGAGGAACTTTATGCAATAAAAATGTCCATGTCTTACCTCAAGGTGACCAAACTCAAATAAACAGGAACAGAACCTAGGAGCCTTATGCTAATAATGCCACCAATCCAGGACTGGTCCACAGACTGGTACTTGGGAGTCAGTTACTAGAGATTAAGTATAAAATTCCTTACCTATCTCTGCAGATTGTCTCCCACTAATTTCTGCCTTTACCATCTGTGTTAGTAATGCCAAATGGCTTCTATTTCTCTGTTACCTAATGTGTAGTGAATAGTTATAAAACTTTGCACATGAGTTTGAAAAGAATGTATAATAACAATTTATATAATTATGTTGGCCAAATCAGTTTTATCCTTAATGCATTTTTGTGTACTTTATCAGTTTCTAATAGAAGTGTATTAAAATCTCCCAAGGGTTTGTTTGTCTATGCTTATAATTCTGTTACTTTCTCCTTTCTGTGTTTTTGAGGATATATTGTTAAATGTATACAAGTTTCTGATTGCTTTGTCTAATTTCACTTATAATTATGAATGATCTCTATTCATCCTAACTAATGTATTTGTACTAAATTCTGTTTTGTGGCATTAATATTACTATACCAGCATTTTGGATTCTTTTTGAAGTTTTGCCTGATGAGGTAGATAGAATAATGGTCTTCTGATTATGTTTATGTCCTAATCTCTGGCAGCTGTAAACATTTTACCTTACTTGGCAAAAAGGACATTACAGAAGTAATTAAATTAATAATTATTTTTGGATAAGGAAAATTTTTTATTCAAAAATAATTCATATTTCAGAGAACTCTTAGCAAATAAAAATTAAGGTGAACTTATTTAACCTGATAAGCAGAATCTATGGAAAGGCTACAACAATCACCCCAAATGGTGAGAAGTTGGAGCATTCCTTTGGAAGGCTGCAATGTGATAAGGAAACCCACAATCACTACTTTTCCTTTTTTATTGTTGTTCAAGTATAATTGTCTCCATTCCCCACCACTCACCCATCCCCACCTCCCGCCCTTGATCCTATCCCCCTTTGGCTTTGTCCATGTGTCCTTTATACATGTTCCTGAACCCTTCCCCTTTACCCCTCATTATCTCCTCCCACCTCTTCTCTGGTTATTGTCAGTTTGTTCTTAATTTCAATGAGAAATTAAGAGGTGGAACAGTTATGCTGGATTATCCCTGTGGGCCCAATATAATCACAAGGGTCCTTATAAGAGGAAGGCCAAAGAATCAGAGTCAGAGAGGAAGGCATGAAGCCTTAAAGAGGGACTGAAGTGATGCAATTGCTGGGAAGGGCCATGTGCCAAGGAATGGGGACAGATTCTAAAAGCCAGAAAAGGCAACAAGTAGAGTCTCCCTGAGAGCCTCCAGAAGGAATGCAGCCCTGCTAACAACTTCTTTCAACCTTGTAAGACTGATTTCCCACTTCTGACCTCCAGAATTATAAGATAAAGTTCTGTTATTTTAGTCACTAAGCTTGTGGCAATTAGTTACAGTAGTGATAGGAAACAAATACTTGGTACATATTTTTTTATTCCTTTATTTTCAGTCTTTCCTTATTATTCTATTCAGGTATGCTCTAATAAAAAACATATAAGTGATTTTTATATTTTTCTTCAATATGATATTCTCTATTTTTAATAAGTGAGTTTAAACTATTTTTATTTTGATTGTTAGATTTGTTTTAATTTTTGCAATTGTATTTTGTGATTTGTTTACCATGATTTTTTCTGCTGTTTTTTTTCCTCTTTGCTGCCTTCTTTTTATAATATATTTTACTTTGTAAAAAAAGCCTTTTAAATGCAATGCAACATTCATTGTGAAACATGCACACAGCTTAAAGGTACAATTTAAAAGCTAGTTATGAAGGAACCATCTTGGAAACCAGCACATACATCAAGATCTACAACACTGTCAACAACTCAGAAGTTCACAACTCCTTCTCATCTGTAGTTAGTGATAACATATTTCCTTATTCTGTTTTTTTCAGCCTATGCTGGTTAGGAAGCTAAAGAAAATATTTCCATTTTTAGTGGTTATTCATAATTTCAAACATATAAATTAAGCTATAAAATTCCCCAACAAAGTATATGTTATCCAGCATCTCCATCTTCCTACTGAACAATAACACAATACTTCTATTTTCCTTGTTATTCTTACCCATTTATATGCACAAAAATAAACTTTTTAAAGTGTTCTTACTCCGCTTTCTCTTCTAATCATATAAATCTCTCACATTTTTTAAATTGTCCACAATTCACTAAATTCACCAGGATATTTATACAACTTTTGCATTTTACCATGGTTTTAAGCAGCACACATTTCCCTCTGAATTTAATGTCTTTTTTTTGATCCACTCACTAGGTTTTTCAGCGATGGCGGATAGCAAATTCTTCCTGTCATTGAATGTCTTAAATCGACTTATTCTTGCTTGAAAGTCGTTTTAACTAAGTGTAGAATTCTCGGGCGACAGTTATTTCCTAATGGTCAATTTAAGCTAAGTCTCTATGAAGTATTTTCTCCATTGACATCTGATACCCACTGTTGATAATGAATCTATTTATCCTAATTAGAATTCCTTCCCAGAAAATTGCCTTTTTCTATCTGCTGCTTTCAAGCTTTTCTTTTCATTGTTTTTCTCCTGCTTTATGAGTGGTACTTTATGAATGCTCCAACTATTTGTTTATTTTTATTTAATTCATCTTTTCTCACATTCTACTTTTAATGTAAGGACTCAGTTCACCACCACTATGTTTTAAAATATTTCTTCTCCTTCATTTTTCTGGAATTTTGATTAGCTATACATTGAACTTTTGCAGTCTGATGTTTGTGTATCGACTTCTTTCTCATGATATTTGTCTGTTGGTGTCTCCATGCTGCACATTCTGTAAAACTATCAGTACTCTTTTACAACTGACAAATGTTCTCATTGTCTATAGAGTCTCTGAGGTTATTTGTATTTCAATGACTATGTTTTTCATTTTCAGAATTTCTAGGTTTTCAAGTCTCCCTTTTGTTGTTCCATTCCTCTGTGGTTTTGTTTCATGATTTCTTGTTCTTTTTGTCTGGCTGTTATTCTTAGAAATCCTAAATAATCGTTTTAAAGTTGGTTTACAAATTTTTTTAACATTTTTACTGTGTCCGGAGATAAATCTTCTCCCAATTGTTGATTTTGTTGGCTTAGTGTTTGTTCTCTTTCCTCCTGTGTTTGGAATTTTGGTCTTCAAGGCATGTTCTAAGTGGGAGATTTTGTTTGTCTGATATCTCTCCTTCTTTCTATCTTTCTCTCTCTCTTTCTGTCTCCTACTCCATTTGCAGTTGCCTCTATGTAGCAACTGAAGTTCTTCTTGTCCAGGCCATGCTTACATAAGCATGTTACCTCATGCGTGTTTCTTAAAGAGAGAAGAAGGGTATCACACATTCACCTCCAATCTGTCTCAGGTCCTGGCTCCAACACTGAGTATCCTTCCTTCCACCTTCTTTTATCCTCATATAAGCTAAAAACTGAGACCACTTGTCCTTTTCCCTATGAAGCCTTCTAGACTTGATAGAGTGGTGTAAGTACCCCCTGTCCAGCCCCCACCCAGGGCATTATTTGATTATTCATCACATCAGTTCATGTGACTGCCTCCCCTACCAGACAGTGAATTTCTTGGAGATGAAGATTGTGGCTTTTTCACGTTCCTTGGATATCTTGCACAAAGGAACAAATTAAAATAAGCTTGGTGGGATGAAAGGTATACAAATAAATATGATTCTTACTGTTTTGTGAATATGCATTATGAACAGCATATTCAGCAACCAGAATATAACTTGAATCTTGTAAAATGTCACCCCCCGACTTTTGATCATTTTGTACATTTAAAATCTGCAGTTCCTCTATAGTTTTACCACGTGTTACAAAGTAAACTGGGTTTAACTTTTTCGTTGTTTCATGAGATTACCAGATTCAGTGGGGCCAGGATATGGCAGTTATTTAACTGTGCCAATGGAACTGAGTCTGAATAGAAGCTCAGTTTTGTAAAATTAGCACATTAGTTATGGAGAGCAGCTCATTGATGCTTCTGGGACTTTTTGATTAAAACTGAACTCTAAGGTTTCCTTGGATTTCATTAAAATAGCAGAGAAAACATTCTACTTTCTAGCCAGGTTTGCCATAACAGATAGAAGCTGTAGGATATCTAAGAGTTTTTGGGAAAGTTCCCCAAAAGACAAGTGCTTAAGTCTTCCAGAACTCATGCATGTGAATCAAATTGTAGCCTAATATGAAAATGTCAAGCATGAGCTTATTACACCAAAGGGATTCTAACTATGAGATGTCTTCATTCTCCTATTTTTCTTTTAAACTGAGCCCTAATAACTTTTCTAACATCAGGGCAAATATTTCAGTTAACAATAGAATTAAAGATGAAAGCTCTTTTGCTATTTATTTATTTATTTACTTACTTACTTACTTACTTACTTACATCCTGTACCTTTTCGTAAAGAATTTTATGTTGAACAATAAAAAGTGCTTACTGGATATTTAGGAAATAGAGGAAAAGATTGAAGAAATGGAATCAGTCTCACAAACACAGAATGAGGGACCATCAAGAGAACAACTGAGTCTCTTCAAGATGTCAATGTCGCTGTAAAAAATGGTGGAAAAAACTAGCCCAGAATAAAAAGCCATAACCCAATGCAAAGTAGGAAACTTGATTTATGTTTGTAAAATATAGTCACAAAAAAGCACGTGGGAGATGATTTGGGAAATTTTAATACAGATTAAGTATGAGATGATACTAGGAAATTATTGTTAGTTATCTTAGGTTTGATAATGACATTGTGTTTGTGTTGTAGAGTGTCCTTACTTTTAGGAAATGTAAGCTGGAGTGAGGTATATGGTATCTATAATTTATTTTGAAAGAGTGTAGCTGGAGAAAGAAAAGAAGGGGGTGGGGACTGAAGAAAAGAATACTAAAAATGTCAAATCTATGTGATGAGTAAATGAGTGTTCATTGTGGGGTTTTTTCAGTTTTTGTGTATGTTTGAAAATTAATAATAAATTTGTGAGAGAAAGAGCAGGGATTTTGGAGAATTAAGCCCACCTCCCAGCTCTGCCATTTATTAGCTTTACAAGTTATTGCAGTTCTCTGAACCTTGTATTTTTTCATCTGTAAAGAAAGGTTAATTCCTTTACCTTTTTCACCAAGCCCTGCAAAAAAAAAAAAAAAATCATAGACATAGGCAACAGTATGGTGATTACCAGAGGGAAAGAGAGTGGGGGAAGTGAAAGAAGGTAAAGAGAGGATAAACAGTAATAGAAGGAGACTATTGGGGTGGTGAACACACAATACAATATACAAAGGATGTACTATAGAATTGTATGACTAAAACCTATACAATTTGATTAACCAATGTCACCCCAATAAATTCAATAAAAAAGTGAAAAAAGAGAGGTTAATGAAACTTCATATTTCATAGAATTATTATAAAAATACATGGATGACACAAATAAAGCATACTTTATGTATACTTTATGCATGTCCTTCTTTTACCTGGTATCATCAGTGTAATAATTACAAAGGTAATTACTATCATTATGTATTACTAGGTAATTAATACCTTAAATTATAGGTATCACTACCTATTACCAGTTGTTAAGGTACAACTTTGGCTTTTCAAAGCACTTCCATAAATATCTTCCTTAAACTTCACACTGAGCCTACAATATTA